>JAOBYE010666627.1:1264-27622 GCA_025403585.1 Parazoanthus swiftii
TAATTTTTTTTTACCGGCCGGTTGGCTGGGGTTTGGGGGCCCCCCCCCCCCCCCCCACAGGCACAAAAAGGTCCGCATTTGGAGGTTTAACAAGACGATGAAGAAGCCCGGGGCGCTACCGTAAATTGAAACGGTTAAAAACAAAGGGCATAAGTGCGTTTATCCCATATAACTGGCTTTTAAGAGTCCAAGTTTGTGAAATTTGTACCCCCCTCCTCCAACAAAATTCCTGCCTATGAGCCTGGTATACATGTTTGTGAACTGCTTACCGTGGTTTCTCAGATGTCTTGAAAGTTGCCAGCTGTTCTTCTAGTTGGTAGGATGACGAGCAAAACACGGCCCTGAAACAAGAACAAGGAAAATTAACACCCACTTTTCTCAGCTTTGCCATTTTTGAAACGTCGCTCGAGACCTGTGTTCGAGTTAGCAAGAAAATCCCGAAACAAAAAATTACATTTACCATTCCCCGCAAGTTTTTCAAGCCAACATATATAAAGTTTCCTTCTTGTTGAAAACGCATGTGCGAAAAACGTATCTTGCTGTCAGAAAGCCGCTTTTCGGGCTTTATATACAATACCTTGCACTTTTTAAACAATGAACAAACTGTCGTTACTGCAAAAACAGAAATTTGGCAGGCATTTCAAGTCGTTCAAGCTTACTTCTTGGCGATGTTATCGTTGTGCATTGCAAATAGACACGAGGTCCGATTTAAAAGTCGCCACGGCATTGCAACTACACACGAGGCGATCCAATTTAAAAATCTGTATACGACAGCTCTACAAGAAAAATTTTCTAGTTGCGAACTCCGACAAATTTCTTTTCAACTCCCTACTACAATTCTGGACATTTATCTGAAACACTAAATAAGATTACCAGTTAAACAAACAAGAGTCGATAGTTGGACGTTCGGACCGCAAACTCAAATGGGTAAAAAGCCTCCAAAAAGCTACAAGTATATATACACCAAAACGTTCTACAAAAGAAACGTTTTACCAAAACGTTATATATAAGAAATAACTAGATTACCTTTCCTTCTTTGTTATAAAGTCCGAGGGAGGTCTCGATAATCAGCGAGTGGGGAGCTATATCTTTTCCACTCAGCAACGTACGACTAGCTAACCTCAAATGCCAGTCGCAGTGGCTCGTAGGAACATTTTGTTTGAGTTCGTAATTAGCGCCATCTCCTTCAACCAATCACAGGGTGCCAGATATAAACTTTTTGTCCAAAATCCCTCCCATCATTGCCAAATATTCCCAAAGGATGGGAAATAGTTAAAGGCTGCAGTACTTTACAATATAAATTTTCAAAGGCTTCTAATTGCATTGTCTGCCCTTTGTGTTTTTACCACATTCTTTCTTTTCAAAAACTGCGTTTGGATCGCTTTTACATTTTTTCCCAGTTCTAACAGTACTCGGGCTTTTGGTGTGAAACAGATCATTGAGGCCTCCCTCGTACGAGCAGTGCTACATTCTTTTTCTCACATTTTTCCGACATAGATAACAGTCTGAATATCTCGAAGTTCAAATCAAATTCGTGTAGCCTTTTTAAGTTCTCAACTTGAAGTATTTTCTTTGACGGGTCCATTTCAAAAGTGACGCATCTTCTTTGACACAACAAGCCAAGACACTAGTTTACGGCACATGAATTTGTACACATTTTTAAAACTGACCACAGTTTGGCTTGTACGGTAATTGCACGAGCAAAAAAAAATGTGTTACTTAAAGGAATTTGATTCTTTTGGAAATACCAAAGCGTTTAAAATATCTATTTTTCCTTTTTATATATAGATTCTATGATTCGAATGATAATATTAACGTTTACCCAATAATCCTTCCGCTTTGAGCCCACCAAATTTAGGCCCCATTATTATTTCTTTCTTTTGTATCATCACAGAAAAACGTCTCATTTACAATAGTTTTAAAGTGTTTAGGTCATATTTGAAATATCGTCAGCTGATTGATACAATGCCGTGACGCGAAAAAATTTCTGATAAAGAAAACTCTTATCAAATTTCGATATGTGGTTAGTTAAATGAACCTTAAACCCCCCCCCATCCCCCCACGCCCATGACTCAGTGTTGACCCGAAGGGGTAGGGGCAGATGTGGGACAATTGACCAAAACTTCCTTTCCGAGAGCTGCCAGACATTTTACCTAGAAGCCCGATCCCAGGGTGGGACGATTTAAATGTGCAGAGTAAAAATCGTGCCTGAGCTTGTCTTGCAGCAGTAAGATTGTTTTTACCAACGCGATATTCGCGAGGTCGCTTATTTCACGAAAGCCGTGCCTGCTACAAGTTCTATGCAAGGTTCCTGGCCATCTAAGGAAGCTTTAAGATACTGCCCCCCCCCCACCCCATCCTATTCACGAGGTTGCTCACCCTGACAAGAGTTTATAATTGTAAATCTCTAAGCTTGTTTCTGTTTATGTCATTGCCTGTATTTATTATGTAAGGAAGCGGATGTTAAGCACGGAGAGGGGGGGGGGGGGTCACATAATATTATTTATTATGTAAGGGAAAGGCCTTTAAGTATGGAGAGGGAGGGGGGCCACCAAGTTTTTCAACCTTGCCAATGGAATGGGTCAGATAGATGTGATTTCAACTATTTGATAATTTCCAAAGCCTTCTGTAAGCCTGTGGGTGCAAAAATCCTCGTAAGATTTGTTAAATTATTTTTGAGACTTTGATATTGCTATTTTTCTGTTTTTATTCTTAAAAATTGTAATCTCATATTTTTAATGGAACTTTTACTATTCTTACAGTTGTAACCTGATGAAGGGCATTTGAAATGTCCCCAAATTATTATTTTGTATGCAGTACATCACCCCCTATGGAATAATATAATTGTGGTATTTTTAACAACTATTCCACAAACAGGTGTTGGATATGAGCTTTTAGATAGCAGACCAGGTGCAGAGCACCAACCATCTGGTTATCGTAAGCTCATATCCAACAAGCAAGAGTTAAATAATTGTTTTATTAAATACCAAACACTGGGTAAGAATATCTCAAACTTTATATTCTACCGACTCGAGTTTTCCACCATTTTGAGGAATAATTTTCTGTGATAAAATTGTCAGTTTCCATATTTGGACAAACTACAGGATATAGGATTTAGACCTTGAGTAAAGAGCCAATCAGATTACCAGAAATTCAATATCCAGTGTTTAGTATATTTAATAATATAAATTAAATAACTAGTATACTGAATCAGTCAGGATTTTGAAGAACTTACCTTCCCATCGGGCTGGCTTAAAACTTCCCTATTTTGCCATTGCCCATCTTATGGCACATGAATCCAGTCAGGCAGTGTCCAAGGACACCCAGAGATCTTTTTAAGCCTCACTTCAAGCTGTCTGCCTGGGTCTAAAGAAAAGGAAAAGACACAGTTCCATGCCTATTGGGCATCAGTGAAGAGAACAGACAGAAAATCAAGCAAATCAAATCTGTTGCTGTCCCTACACCAGAAGACAGGCATGCTTAAAGTTAACACTTTCTGGCAGCCTGACACCCCCTCCCCAGAGATTAGCAGCACATCAGTTGGGTTGGCAGTTGCCCCTAACACAGGGTACAAAAGAGGCACTCAACCCCAGATGCCATGCACTTAAATGTGCATGCTGTCTTGAAAATTGGGTATCTGCCGGTACCCACTGGCATCCTTTGAGCAGCATTTTACAAACCAGGTGAGTGCTCTGTTGTCAATCCCCTATGGTTAGCACAACAACCATTAACATGACAATCAGGGCCAGACAAATCCTCACACATGCTACAGCAGAACAACTTGATCTGCTACCCACAAAGGGATCTTCTTCAAAAATTAGTACATATATAAAGAGAGAGAGGTCGGTGTTTTGATTTTTCCATAGTACAGTGCTCAATACATAGAAGTAGAGCATAATATAAATTATGTTAACAAAAGGGAAAAAAAGGCTTGAACTTGTGTCCTCATGGCGTCACAGAAACAACATGTTGCTATGTAACAGTTAAACAAATCATTTAGATACACTAATTATTGAATCTGTAAAGTTACAGTATAAATATGTTGGTCACATATTAAATACTTTTTTCATTAAATCCCCTGAAGAGTGAGTGAATACTGAAACCGGCTTGTGGGGATCATGAAAGTGTAATCTTTTTTATTTTTTCCGTTTGTTAATAAATATATATATATAAATTATACATGTATGTACATATTCCAAGATTTTTGGCATGCCAACTCTTGTTGTTTGAACTACTTTCTAACATGAATATTGTTACATGTATTTTTTTTTACAATTTTTTTTTCTACATTACTATAATTATGTTCACTGATTTGGTAAGTCGAGTCTGATTTGCTATTAAACTTACTACCACTCAAAACTCAAGAAAACTGCAAAAAATGCCTACTTACTAACAGGAAGTATATTAAAATAGGTTTGAGAAAATGATCAGCAAATTTGACATTACTCTTGGGAATGAAAACTCTGCAAACTGCTTTAATTTGAGATGCCTAGACTCCTTTAACAGATTGTACGTGTACCTTGGACTCTATCAACATATTCTCCTTCAAAGTTCTGCACCTCCCCTGCACCACCATTGAATTTCCTTCTCCTCTTCTTCTTCATGCTCTTGCCTAAAAGTTCATTAGTTTTCATCTTCTTCATCTTCTATTACATTCTCTTCTTCATTCTCACCACCAACGAGCCTCCATTTTTGTTTTCAGTCATTGTTACATCAAAGGCATTAGGTCCGGTTACGACAAGCAGCTCATTTTGATTATTTTTTGCAGTTGAAGATGAAACATTTTGCCCATTCCAGGGTTTTCAAGGACTGTGGCAACCCTGCATGTAAATTGGCTTTGACTCATGCATTAATGACTTAAATGGCTGCATGTACAAACAGTCATTAGCGACTTCAAACTGAGATTATGTTCCAAAATCACACCAAAGGTAACATAATTCAAAACTTGGCCCAAATATAAAGTTGTATAAAAATTGTTTGATGGATAATATAGAGCATACTGTAATTTGACTGAGTAAATGAGACAAACGTTCTTGCATAGGATATTTTTGGAAGAAATATTTGTGGTAAAATTATTTTTTCAGGATTGCCGAAAATGTAGAAAGTCTACAATATTTTTTGTTTAGTGCCATTTCAAAGGCAATGCAAAAGATATTTTATTAATATCTGAAAACAAATGCTTGTTGCAATAAAATGCATTCAAATAACAATTATTCATTTGGGTGTTTACTGTCAGCTTTTGTCATCATGCATGTGACATGATTATATCCTTTGGGATTCAAATATCTGTCTGTGAATAGGTTGATTCTGCTTGGTTAATTAATGTGGCCGCAATATTGTAATTTCTGTTTTTTTTGCCAGATTTTTACTGCTGTAGGAGTGTGAGTCATGGTAAATTAGATTTAACAAATCCTCAAGCAATTATACCAGCTGATTTACTATAAATCTGTAGTTCCAGAGACAAAAGTAGGAAAGAAATAGTTCAGAGTTCTAATGACAACTTTCAAAGTCAAGAACCCTGCAACAGCTATAATAACTTTCATCATTTCATAAGAGAGGATAAGACGCTGACCTGAAAACTGTAAGATTCAGCTCTTGTTCCAGGCAGATAGAAAACTTGAGTCAGATTGGATCAATAAGTTATGCCTGGATTAAATTAGATCAAACATGGGATTATGGTAAATCTGTAGACATATTCAGTAAAAATATCAGCCTACTTTCATTTTTTCTCAATTCCTCAGTATGATATATTCCAGTAGATCATGCAGACTGAATTAAATTCACAACAAATAAAGTGGGCGGCAGGTTGTATTAAAAACACTTGAAAATTCACAGGTGGCCCAAGCTACCAATAGACCCTATTCATAAATGGCAGCTATTTTCATGTTCTTTTGTCTGTATTCAAATTAGCCCAACTGGCCTCTTAACCTGAACGAGGCTAGGTAGGCTAATTTAAATACAGACATAAGAATATTAAAACAGCAGCCATTTCTGAATAGGGTCGATCTATATGTATTGGATGTTCGGTTACATATCACGATTTTAAGCAAATGTATGGGAAATTCAAATTCCCCCCCCCCCCCAACTGTGTTTCTGCCCATCATGTACACAAGGAGTGACAACTACACAAGAAGCCCGAGGTACATGTAAACAGTGAAATTTTATTGTTTTTCATAACATTGTATGGGAAATTCAAGTTTCCCATACATTTGCTTAAAATCGCGATATGTAACCGAACTTCCAATACGTACATGTATTGGTAGCTTGGGAATTGGGCCACCTGTGGAAAATTGGGAATACAATCTCACAGTCATGCACACAACGGCAAAAGGAGCATCAAAAACGTAAGACGTAAATATAAATATTATTTGTGGCAGGTTGATAATTTCAACAACGTGTATGATATATTTCAACGATTAAGTAAGTAATTATATATCTAAATCAGATCAGGTAGCAAGAAATCTAAATGAACTGAAACTGAAACTCTAATTAACCATAATCGTCTTAAAGTTAATCTTTCTTCTGACTGCACTTGTCTTACCATTTCACTAACTTCATACTTTCTGTATCCTGTAAGAAGCCTCTCAGTATTGATCAAAAGCTTTCTCGAATTTGTGCTTCTTCTTATTAGGGATCTCGAAACTCTGCAACACACAGGCCGCCATTTTGAGTACACGAGTACACTCAGCCCCAGGTTTCCTCTGCTCAATCGCAACGACGTTAGGGGGCGTCGACAAAATGGACGTTATCCTGAAGCCCCCTTCCCTTCCACCCATAACATTATTTCCATACTTTGTGAAGCTACTGTATTTTTTAAAACAACAGCGCACAGTCGCAAAATCACCCTGAAAATATATACATTATATCCCATGTTGTATCTGTGAACAAGAAGCACCTTGGATATTACTGTATTAGTGTATATAAATGTTCAGTTCTGGCAGAGGACCCGGCCGTTTATGAAACAAAGCGAACACATATGTGGAGCTGTGATTGCCTCTTGAAATATATCAGTTTTCTGTTGATGTCACAATCGAGTGTTCCATAAATATTTTCTTTTGAAATTATGCATAAGTTTGTTTTAAAATGCTAAAAAAATTTTGCCAATATAACGTCCACGGCTGAACCCCCTCCCTCATTTAACGTCCATTGGACGTTATTTAATTTTTTTATTTGTCGACGCCCCCTTACGCCATTATCAGGTTAATGATAAACAAATTTAAATATCAGCATTTAGTCGGGCCGGAGACATTGAGAAAGGACTGAGGGCTGGGACTCTTATTCTGGAAAGAGGGGGCTGGAAAACAGAATTTGTAAAATAATTTCAGTGATTTTCTTTTAAATCTGTTGTAAAAACTCTTGACGAACGCAGGAGCCGCAGCCCCTCCGGCCCCTCCCCTAAATCCGCCCTTGATTATGTTCCCTCCCAAGGGGCAAAGGCATATTGTCCCACGATGCTTTACTCCCCAGCTTGATGTGGGCCTACGTTCGCACTCCATTACCCTACATGATTAGAAGCAAGTTGTGTTCTGGTATCTTGCTCACAACCTTCTGCACCTGTGCGTAGAAATTACTCTTGTCTTCTGTATCCGCTTCATTCGTCGGGGCATAAACGTGATTGACTGTTGTCTTGATGAAGTGTGAATAAAAGCGAACTATAGTAATGAGTGTATTGCGGTTGCTTACTGGCATCCGGCTGTTTAAGCATTGGACGTTTTCCTTTGTCACAACTATAGCAGCTCCTGCTTGCGTCTTAATTAAGCTTGCTGAACCCTGGCTGTCTATACTCACTGATTCCTAGTACACTAATGTCTTATCGAATCATCTCCGCGTTAATATAAGCTGCTTTTCCGGTCATCATCATCATATCTTGTCGCTCCAACTCTGAATCCCCGTCTGAATCCAGCGATGGGCTGTTTCGTTGACCTTCTGGAGATCATTATCTGAACAGGTCGGAACAATTTTAATTTCATTTTTGCAGTTATGTAGAAGGTGTTGTATGGTTTGGGGGTCCTCCCCGCAGGGACAGGTTTGTCCCATCTCGGCATGTTGTCACCGGTCTTGAGCAAGACCCAAACCCTCTTCGGTAGGTCTGCTCCTGGGGGAAGTGTCTCGCTAGGGGGGTGGTAACCCCTCGTTGCTGTTTGAGTTAATCTCCTTCCACCTCTCCATCTTGAAGGTTTTCGATGGTACTGTTCCGAGGCCTTTAACCGTCACGAAACTGTGACGTAATCTCAGCTGTTGAGGGCCGTGTAGTGGGTGTTCAGATCAGTTGCTTGTCACGCTCCGTTCTCGCTTGGCCTTCTTAATTGGCGTACACTAGGCGGGCAAAAACCCTGATAGTTTGTACAGTGCTGGCAAAGGGGTAACTTGTAAAGGTAAATTCAAGGTTTTGTTTGTGTTTTTTCCAGTACAAAACCTTGACTTTACGTTCCAACACCCAACTTTATCCCCGATGTCAGTTTGGATTAGGTAAAGATTTGGTTGGCCTCAGTAGTACAAGCTCCCTTCTGGTTTGGACTTGCAATCGTCTTAGTTCCATCCTCCCATGTGATAACGTTATCATCCGAGCCTGGCAGGCTGTTGTACTACATCCAAAATAGCTTTGAATATTCTACGTTAACAGTTTCCGTAATCAGTGTGTTTTGCGGGGTGGAGTGATTGGCCCCACGCCCAACCCCCAGCCTGGAGGACCAGAGTTTTTCTGTTGAGGTGTGCACATTCCGGTTATTTGAAGGCGCCGGACAGTCGCCTCTCGCCGCTGTCGCTCACCTGCCATAAGCATTACCAGAGGTTACGATATCAGGGACGTGCGACATACGACTTCATTGGCAGAGCCTCTATTTGACGGTAGGCGTTTCTCAGCATTTATGAGGAAAACACTGGGGACACATGTTAACCTCACTGAGACCTGTTGCCAATGCTTAACCCCCGGTTAGTACGTTAGTAGATTATTGGTTATAAAGGTTATCAGTAATTAATATAAATAAGTAATCTTGTAAGTTTAAGGGTTATTTAGTTTGTAAATTAGTAGGTTGGTAGGGTGGTCCACACTTTCCACCCCCTAATTCCCCCTGCCCACCCTCTTCACCCTGGTTCCCATCCATCACGTTGCCAAGTTACCATCCCCCTCCACCCAGTTCCCCTACTTCTTTTTTACCCGGGTTCTCATGTCCACCATCCTGCCTATTTTTAAAGGTTCCCCTCTACTCCCATTGCGCCCATCCTCCCCTCCTCTCCCAGGTTCCAAACCTACGTTCTGTTCCCGTCCTCTTTACTCATGGATTCTTCTGCAATGATAAAACTTGTCCCTGACAAAAGTAGAGCGAATCCAGAGAATGCCAGTGTCAAACAACAAGCAAGGTTACCGACGACTTTAGCTGTTTGAATTTCACAACATCATTGAGAGAGTTAGCGGAGAAAAAGACATACAGAGACAAAGCGACAGCCAGAGAGAGACAGAGACACAATTAAACTAATCTAGTAAAACTTACAAACATAGAACTATCAGCTCTAGCGCTAATGGAAGAAATATGCACACCATTACCAAGTAAACGTGAAACAAGGACGGCAATAATTTAATCCCTCAAGAATTGGGAAGGACAAACCACCAGCAGAAGTTCATAAAACTAACACTGATTCCGCCGCTTCAAAAGTCCAAGAGCGCATCGGTAATAAAACACGCCTGAAAAACTTGTGAAGGAAAGGGCAGCCCCACAACCAAAACTACCCGGGATGGAACTAACAGGCTAAATATTCAGAAATGCAAGAAATAGCGGGAGAAATAGTTTGCCTAGCTATAATCATGGATAAACTGATAATTAATCACCTTTGTAAAGTTGAAGAGAAAGTGCTAAATAGACCAATTTCGATATATCAAAATTCAGCCTAAAACAAACGACATCAACACGAGGCTCTGGGGAATAACCCATACAAACTCTATATTTTACTCCCCAGAGCCTCGTGTTGGTGTCTTTTGTTTTAGGCTGAATTTTGATATATCGAAATTGGTCTATTCTCCACACTTTCTCTCACTCCTTCGCTGTGAGGGGTCTCTTTCTCAGAGGGGGTCATGCCCCCCCCCTACATCCAACCAACTTTAAGACTAACGAAAACGAGTCTAGAAAACTCTCTTGCTATGAGCAAAATGCAACAAAAAATAAGCTCAGGATGTAAGAAATGGCATTTCACATGGTGCAATTTTACAAAATTTCCCAGCAAAGCATGCACAGCCACCCACAGCACCCTCAAAGGATTGCGCCCTTAGTGCTTACAAAATCACTCTATTGTGTGCTCTCCCCCCACATCTGCATTACTCCACCAGCCCTGAGTATACCGTATTTCTCTATTAAGCCCCCTTCCCTTGGTTTCAAAGTGGCTTTAGACTGGGGGGTTTAGTAAAGAGGGGGACCTATGTGAGAGGGGGGGGGTTAATATTTTCAGCAAAAGGCGTCACAAATTTGTTCTTTCGCAAGTGAAAGCAAATTAGGGTCGCATCCCAGTCAGTTGAACTTGTTCAAAGTCGATGCAAGTCAAAGCAAGTTTAAAGCCAGTAGTACAAAGTCATGAAAGTCGGCAGTCAAACAAAGCATACATTTAATGCAAGTTACAGACTTGCATCAACTTCTGAGCCCTGTGCAACAGTAAGGCTCTCTTCAGAGAAGGAAAGATCCTATTGGTTCTTTGACAATAGAGTTATATAACAATAGCCGACACATTCTCACAATAAGTCATTGTTTGTTTGTCTACGGATGGTTAGGTTTATTCCAAAGGTTGGGGTTATTTGTATTGTATTCTTATCCAATAGCATCTCTAATTCTCAGAGTAGAGGGCGACTTGTTAGCAATGGTTTTAAAATCCCAAATGTAGAAAGAAAATAGACACCCAGGTACTTAACTGAAAAACATGGTAGGCTTGTGGTTTTGTCCTAAGAAAGTGAAATTTATTACAACAGATGTTTTTTTTTTTTAATAAATCAATAAACTGTGTTCTGTACTCTCACCCTGTTGTCATGACTCTATCTGCAAGTCTAGATCAGTTACAAGCTAAGTGTTAGTTTTTGACCTGTACAGTAACTGGGACTCATAGCAAGCAGTAAACCTGAGATCAGGAGGTAACAAACTTCCATCTAAAGAGCACCCTGATCAGAGTGTACTACACATCATTTGATACTCAGTTTGTAAAATCCAGAGTGGGGAGTCTTTCCACACAAATTATTTCCAGATCACTACAAGATCAATACTTTTTTCATAAACTCAAGTTTTTAATAATATTATATTATATTGTTGTCCATAGGATGCAGAGGTACTTTGAAAGTGGGGGGATGAAAACACTTTATCTTAGTCAGTCTTTTTAATTTACAAAAACGTTGTGGAGGGTTATTGCTCCCATCGCCCCCCCCCCCCAGCTCTACATCCCTTGTTGTCACACATAATTTATAAACTAGAAGTAAAATTACTACAAAAAATTTAGTTGAAAATCTTTCCAATCATTTGATATGTTTTAAACAAATTCATCTTCAGAATCACTTGGCCACTTCAGCCTTGGCTTCCAACTTTGCTTGTTTTTCACGATCTTCTTCTCTCAGTTTTTCATATCTGTCCACATTTCTTTGGAAAAGAGTTGGTTCACTCTTGTCTTTGGCAACCTGTCTGCCTCTTCGGATCCCATACAGTCCACCCATGCCAGTAAGGATTATGAACATCAAGTTAATGAAGATTCTTCTTCGATTCTGTGCTTTTTCTATAAGATCATAGCTGAAAAACCAAGAGGAAACTTTAGGGAAAACAAGTCCTACATGCACATCGTATATTCATATCAATGTAGGTTTCTGGGGGGTTGCCCTCTACTTTGAGAATGAGAGATGCTATTGGATAAAAATACAATATATTAAATAACCCCAATTTCTGGGCAACCACTCACCCACCCCTCCCTTAGCTTATGGTTAGAGTCAGATTTTTGTCTAAGGGAGGGGTAGGTGGGTCACTGCCTAGATTAACAGTTTCTTGATTCCAATCTGTCCCCCATTGCAGCCACCTTATTTCTTTTACCAAGTTTCCTTTTTCCAAGCGAGAGAACCATCGGTAAAAGAACAGAAGATTAAATTTCTAAGTGGAAAATACTGATTGCAAGCTTATCTGTTATGTTTTCAACACATTTTAAACTACTCTACTTGCATTCACTTTATATCCACTGTTTAATAGACACTCAATTTCATTGTTATTTGATGTCTTTGATTGCCTAGTGGTGGGGTGTCTGACCAACAAGTTTTCTCTAGCATCAAACGCAAACTGTTTTCTGTTCTAGGCAATGCTTAACAGAATGTCCTTTACATTTGTTTGTGAATCACCACAATATTTACAAATGTTACCTAGAATCAGTGCATGTCTTTAATTGAAGAAACTGGAGAGAACTGCAGGAGTTCAATTGATTCAAGATTGATATCATCCATCAAGGAAATCGCAGAAGGCAGGAAGCCAATGGAACTATGAAAGTGCTATCATTCATGACAACAACAAATTGTTCTCTGATACAATTCACAATCAAACTTGACAGGAAAAACAGTGCAATGATTTCAAGAATCAAGCAAACCTTCGGCCGACTCAGTACAACAACAAAAAAGGTCAAAATGTCCCCTCACCTTGCTCTTCCACCAGTTTACAAAATTATTAATTTAAATGAATGTGTATCAACTCTTATCCACAAATCATGTGTCTTGAGATAAAACAATTTCTTTTCCAGTCATAAATTATTAGTTTGAATTCACTCTTTTGATACCATCCAAGATTATTAGTTGTCACAACTTAACTTCCAGTGCAGTCAAAATATTGTAAGTTCTTGAGTCCATAAACTTAGTGTCATGACAATATATATAGCTTATCTTGATAGTAATGTAGTTTGTACAAATCTCAAATCGTCTACACATTTAAATCACTTTTGCATGCAGTCATCAAAATGTAGCATATCGCACAGAGAAAGAGTTGCAGTGATGTGTATCAACAAAATATGAATTATAATAATCGACCAGTCTTGAGCTGGTTTTGAAAGGACAAATTTAAACCATGCTGAAGTTGCAATGACCGAGTCCCTTAAAATATCATTTTTTGTCCTCTAAATAACCTGAAAAATTACCTGACTTCACCTGGAATGTCCCCTTTCATTGTACGAGTGAATTTAATCCAGAACCTGTCAATGGGTTGTACCTGGTATCTAGGCGTACCTGTCGTTCCTAAACAGAACATAAAAGGAACACCTTGTAGACAAACAAGTGCCAGGCAAGTATAATTTACATCAAATGATCAGTTGCCGTACACTGTAAACAATCCAGTCTTACAACCTAACAGTTGCTTTAGACCCTAGGCATTTCTAATATAAAGTCTATGGAACAAAAATATAATTATATTATCCAGAAAAAAAATAGACACGTATATTATAGTACTGAGAAGTGTAAAACAAGAGGAATTTTCAAAAATCAAGTTTAAACACGCAAATAACTCTCCTTCTTATATTAGATTTTCTGGAAACTTGTTCAAATGTTTCATGTTCAATAAATACATAGTCTAATGTTCCCACTTCTTTATTTAAACTATTCAGTTTTCTTATTTGAAAAAATAATAATTCACTTGGGTTGAAAAGTTTTAACTTGTAAAACAAAATGAAATTACACACTGAGGTGTCCTAAACGACTTTTAAACAGAATGTTTATAAAACTCAATGAAACAGGCCTGATTTTGACAGATATTCAAACTATGAATTAAATCTTCACAAAGTTTTCAGCAATAGACCGAATTCGATATATTAAAATTCAGCCTGAAGCAAAAGACATCAACACGAGGCTCTGAGGAATAATCTGTACAAACTCTATATTTTATTCCCCAGAGCCTCGTGTTGATGTCTTTTGTTTCAAACTGAATTTTAATATATCGAAATTTGTCTATTCAATATGTATATTATTACAATCATGTGCATTACTGACATTTTTAGACATAACATAGAGGTAAAGATTTGAACATGGATGTTTAATAGTATAAAAAAACAAAAGCAAATCATGTTTGCTCACACATGGTTCACTCAACTATACATCACAACACCACAAAAGTTTGGAATCAACCAGTGTGTGTCTTCTTGACCATAGCTGAAAAGGCATTTATGTATTTTAAATTTGGACGGAATCATTATTAATAATTTAGCTTCCCCAATAAGCAAGAAACTGAGTTACATTTTGCCAGCAGGATCCATAGTTGAAAAACAATCGCAAAACACAATAAATATATATTTTGTTTCGCATTTTAAAATACCTGTAGATACAAAAAAAGAAATATCAAACCCAAGAGAGTTGACATAATAATAAACAGCTATTGTTTGAAAACAAAAAGGATGCAATGGCAAAAAATCTTTCTCCTGTCCTCTATTATGACATCTAGAGCACATGAAAGATCGAACCCCCACAGGCAACACCACTGAAAGCAAAGAGGGAGACTGGGTGCAAGTTTGAAGAATAGTCTTTTCAGACTTTTTGATGGATTTTCACCATCAATTATCTAAATGATGAGTAAAACCGTAGAGACTGAGTGTCACACTTAATTTATGACAAGACAAATATTGACTAAGTGACAATTTGTTTAAAATATTTTTGACAAATATAAATGCACTCATTTTTAAATCAATGATTTTTCCAATAAAACAACTCTTGGGCGTACAATAAATTGTACACCTCAGATTCTTTAGGCATGTGCCAAGGCATGTACAGGTGATCACTTGCCTCTCAGTAAAAAGCTGGGCAAGTACATGTAGATTTTGAGTAATGGTGACTAAAACCTATGAAATTTTACTGTTTACGCATGAATATACCTGGCAAGTAAGTTGTGGAACTGCATTCCTAGGGACCCAGGTGGCCACTGAGCCAAAAATCTAATCCCAACCTCTGAATACCTGTATAGCCAATATATTGGAAGAACTTAACTCCACCCCCACCCCCCCCCCCCGAAAAAAAGAAAGAACACAGGGAAAAAGAGCATTACAAAACTAACTGAAACCCTGTTCACTTCATCATAATTTTAAAATAAATGCACGGTAACCAAGTAGTATAATGTTTTAAGATTAAAAACAGCGTATAATTCGTTTACTGCGGCCACTTAAGCGTGTCTGATCTTTCGGAGACGTGTCTAGTCGTAAGGAAAGGACATTTAAAGCAAACAAAATCAACTTTCTTACCTCCTGACGTTTTATCTGCCGATTCCTCGCTCATAAATCTGCAAAGCACAACACTGGGCTTCACATAATCCACTCTTTTTGGCGATCTTACAACTGAGTGCCGACAGAGTGGTCGAAGAAGGCGACCAGCAATCATACTTGTACTTGTAGTCATCATGACATGTAACTTGGCGATTCGACGAGATCCAGGCAACTGTCTTTCACGTCTAAATGAGTATTGATGAAACTTTTATACACACAGCACGATAAAGTGTTACTTCAAGGAAAGATTGAATCGTACTAACAAATGAAGCACCAACAAACAAGAATAAATTATTAGGGTTTCCTCTGCAAACTTCTTCGTTGTGAGCTGCCTGTTCGTTGTGTTTGCTTTTCCGTTTTTTTCTTTAGTTCAGCGGTTTTTCACTCAACTCAAGCCTCGTTTTCAATTCTTGTGGACGTGACCGACAACCCCGGACTTCTGGGTTTCTCTTGACAAAAAGTAAAAAAAATTTCAAGAATTGGCAACGGTAGAATTTATTTTATACGGATGTGCTTTACCTTTTAGCTCTTTCAATAATTTCTTCTCGAATTATTGCAATCACACCAGTAGAACAAAATAAGTTCATATTGAACGCGAAAAACATAAATACCAGTTCATCACGTCATTATGTGATGTCAACCAGGAAGAGCGTGACTATTCTCACGTTTCGACAGTTGTGACGCAGTATCGAATTCATGAGTCAGCAAGTATAACTTCCGATCGGGTGTGTACTTTCAAACAGTTCCGGTATTTCTTGGACTCAGCACGTATAACAGACTAAGGTGAAAGTATGCGGAAAAATCGTTTCAAATGAATACGAACGTCTTAGACACCGGTCCTCTTTAACTAGTAGTTTCGTATAAAGTTAAGTTTTCACCAGCAAAAACTGAGCGCGGGAATAGAACTCTGTTCTCGAGCGCTCTTAGTCAAATTGATTTAGTTTTCTATAATATATATTTAACTTAAGCTTTTCAGAAAACAAACAACAGAAAAAAAATAGCTTTTAAGACATGCGCTGTAAGATTTTCAGTGTACGAAGTCAGAATTGGGCGTATTTAGAGGATTGTCTCTGCCGATCTGTTTGGTTCAGGAGATAACGGACGACGTCAATCATCGTTGTGTCTTGTATCGAAAAGTGGAACATGTAAAGTTACACCAGCTCTTGTAAAATTCAAAATCCTGTAACTGAGATCGAGACCATCGTTAACTTGTGTTATAAACCACAACTATCCCAAAATCATCTGTTCGTCCACTTTATTCCACGCTCAGTTGTACCTCATTATCGCTGTCTCAATAGCGAGCGCCAAACCATTACATATGACAGCATCTCAAAACATCACCAAAATAGGCGTCCAAACTTCCTTGTAAACGCGGAATCTAAGAAGTCCGCACTGAAAAGAATACTTCATGGACCCTCTTGCGTTCTTTTTCTTTTTGCCCTTAAATGGGCTTGGTAGATGAAACCCGGTGTTTTTAAACTGATGCCGTCGGTGAAACAAACTTTACCAGAGCTCTGCTGGGGAACAAAAATGGACAAAAACACTGACCTCTGCAGTGTGTCGGCAGCGAATTTGCAATGTTTTGTTGCTAACGTTGGACATTTCAACAAAATGTCTGTTATAAATGATTAGTTTTATTAAATATTTAATTGCACACTTAAAACCACAACACCAGTCCTAACGTAATCTATTTTTTATACACACTAGCATTAAAGAAATTTCGCGAAATTCAATTCCTTAAAACTACTCCTTTAAATCATGAAGTTTTAGTCTCGCCGAAACATCCCTCGCTATACTTTATAAGAATAACGAGGCTCAGATTGGCCCAAAATTTAAGAACAACAAAGAACAAGCAGAGGCTCGTACTCGACACCTAAATTTTTAATCCTGGGATAATCACGAAATTGTCTCGGGATAAATCCGCCGGAATGAATTGATCAAAAATACACCCGCCAAGTTATTCGTTTTCCAATACATTTATTGCAATACCTTAGGCTTAGTTCTTATTAGAAATAAGAACACTTTAAGAACAATTTGAGGCTCAAATTGCCAAAAAATTAAGAACAATGAGTGTGTATTTCGCTGCGCTGGAAATAAGGCAACTGCTTTGGTGGCTACCATGTTCTCTGCTTCACTCTTGTTTTTTCACCGCTCACTAAAGTCGTTCTTACAAAAAAAACCTGTAACGCCTCCACGATCGAAAATGTTTATGGAACCTGCTGGTCAGAGCTCCAGCTGGAGTCGCACACAAAATGGCATGGCAAATGCTTGTTGCTCAGTGCGCATGCCTATAACAAGAAACTATCGTTTCGAGTTGTGTGGTTGGGTGAAAACGATGTGAAAACGCCAGGTCTTTTGCTTTGTTTTCTGCCAAATGCAAACGGAAGGTTTTGAAAATAAACTCAGTTTTAGACGGGACTTCACATTCTTTCTTTGTTGGCTGCTAGCGGGGCGTCGTACGAAAGACGAGTTCTTGAAAGCCCATGTGGTAGTCTCGGAGAGTGCGATATCTGACAATGACAACCATTAAATTATCAGTTAGGCAAGCTAAAAAATCCAAACGTTGATACATAGACGACATTAACTGAAATAAACTAAACGAAATGTTGGTGCGGAGGCGCCAGACTGTCCGACTATTGTGCACCCTGCAATAAATATTCGTTGACGCATGCGCTTAGAACGCATCTCAAAGAAGCAGATCAGAATATTTGACAATCAGTTAAAAGTCGAAATGAGGACAATTAAAACCGTTGATTGTGGTAAAGCATAAAATATTAATTCAAACTAGCAATTATTGAGATAATGGCGAGAATATTTAATGCAGCAATTCTTTTTATGGCACAAACAACTAAATTGAGAAGGCAATTCTACTGAATAAAATTCTACTCAAAAATTTTGAGTTCATTTATTAGTTAAGCAACAAGGACGCGACATCAACCAAAACAAGAAATAATTACAGAATAGAATTACTTTGTGTGGGAATGCAACCAGCTGGCCTCCTTTTCACCGTCTTTTTTGGAAAACAGAACGTGGAAAGCACAGTTTTGTGGTTTTATACAAAACGTTGACATCGCATTATAAATCATTTCAATTTTCGTGCGACCTCAAAAAGGCTTCTACTTTTTACATTCTCACACCTTTACGCAAAACAAAAAAGGAACAAAATTTCATCTAAACAAGTCCAAGAAAAGGGAACAGGGGAACTGTTAAAACTTCGTCGACGTTTGCGTCCTACATGAAGTTGCCTAAGCTCCTTAAAATGCTAACGTGGAGCACACTCACATGGATTGTTCTACTACACGTAAGCATCTCTTTTAATTCATTAATTTGAGGTTCTTTCGGTTGTCGAAAAAATAATTTGAATTTGTTCCATTATTCTACGGTTGTGGGTTTCTCGAATATACTCGTAAATGCCTGTAAATGCCGTAAAGTACCGTCAACACTTTTTAGTTGTGGACCCTTCATAAATACTTACAAATACGGTTAAGTAACGTCTAGTCTGTCTGTTCAGTCGTGTTCAGTTTTGTTCGTAAATACTTGCAAATATATGGTCATTTTAGGTTGGATTTCTGGTGTCAGTATATACTTACAAACATGGTCAAGTAACGTCTGTCTGTTCAGTCATGTTTATTTTGTCGGTATGAAAACTTGCAGATATGGTCATTTTAAGTTGGGTTCCTGATGTCGGTAAATACTTACAAATATGGATAAGTAACGTCTGTCTGTTCAGTCGTGTTAAGTCATTTTTGTCGGTAAATACTAGCAAATATGGTCATTAAAGTTGGGTTCCTAACGTCAGTAAATACTTACAAATATGGTTAAGTAACGTCTTTCTGTTCAGTCATGGTCCTTTTGTCGGTAAATACTTGCAAATATGGTCAAGAACGTCTGTCTGTTCAGTCGTGTTCATTTTTGTCGGTAAATACTTGCAAATATGGTCTAGTAATGCCTGTCTGTTCAATCGTGGTACTTTTGGAAACAAATACTTGCAAGCATGGTCAAGTAATGTCTGTCTGTTCAGTCGTGGTCCTTTTGTCGGTAAATATTTGCAAATATGGTCAAGTAATGTCTGTCTGTTCAATCGTGGTCCTTTTGTCGGTAAATGTTTGCAAAATATGGTCAGGTAATGTCTGTCTTTTCAATCGTGGTCCTTTTGTCGGTAAATATTTGCAAATATGGTCAAGTAATGTCTGTCTGTTCAATCGTGGTCTTTTTGTCGGTAAACATTTGCAAATATGGTCAAATAATGGCTGTCTTTTCAATCGTAGTCCTTTTGGCGTCAACTACTTGCAAATATGATCAAGTAACGTCTGCCGGTCTTTTCAATCGTGGTCCTTTTGTCGGTAAATACTTGGAAATTTCGTCAAGTAACGCCAGCTTGTTCCAAAGTGTTCTGTTGTGCACTAATATCGTCAACCCGTTTGTGATGTCTGAATTCTTACCGTTTTATGAAGTGGTCTTTTTACTTCTTTCACGAAGTTCTTTAGTTATCCTCTGATAAACATTGCCAGCCTACAGCCGCTGAGGCTATCTTTGCAAATGTAATCTAAGATGACACCCATTCTGGAATAAAACTCAAAATGTTTTGTACAAAGCTGACAAAAAGTTTTATAACCGAGACTTTGGAACATCATTAGGATACTTGGTAACTGAATGTTCAGTATGACAAATAACCTGATAGTCGACTTAAAAAAGTTACTGAATTAGTCATCTTGGTGTTCCACTTTGGTGTACAAAGATGGCCGAGACAAGAACAAAGTAAAGCAAATAAAATGTGATTGTTTTTTACATAAAATAAGTAAGATTTGCAAATGTTTTAATTTCTTTCTTATAAAAATGATAAAGTTCGCAAACACTTTAAATATCACTCTTATTTAGAGATCTATCATGATCTATAACATTAATTTTACAATACAGATAAGGATTCTTTGAACACTTGGGAACTGATAAACAGGGAATGGACAGGTGCTCATTAATAATTGATTAAAGTAGTGAAAAAGCTAAATTGGTAGGATTAACAATTACGATGGTCTCACTTAAAAGTTTTTTAACATGTTAAAAACCAAATTTACATATTTACATATTGATAAAAAGTTATATTAAGCCAGAAGAGAGACATACATCGTTATGACGTTTAGAAGCGGAAGTTATAAAGGAGTTTTTATAATGATCTGTTTTGCAGACAGAGAAGGTAAAAGGTCTTACATTTTATAAGAAGTTTACAGAGTTTTTGTTGCGGGGAGTAGATTGATCAGTGGCTAAAGTTGAACGAAAGAGACTGTCACACCGCTAACATCTGTGTTCTGATAGTTTGCTTAGGCCGGATGAGTTCAGATTAAAGGGCTTAATTATTTATTATTAATAATAATAATAATAATAATAATAATAATAATAATAGTAATAATAATGATAATAATAATAACCGATAATAATACTTTAATCTTATGTAGCACAGCCTGAGCCAATATAGCTGAGCCAATCATAAGAAGATGCTCTTGTGCGCTTTACAGTATATAAAGTGTAAACTAAGACCATGTATGTGGCTTCAAAAAAAACTACAAAGTTATAACTTAATAACTTAGATGCCAAAACAACTAATTTCGTTTCAGAAATACCATAAAACTGAAAACTTGCTGATTAAATTAAGTCAAATGCTATCTTAAAAAATGGGTCTCTCTAGTAGCAGATCTGATTACATTGGGAAGGTTTTTCCAGAGTGCGGGCACAGCTGTGATAAAGCTGTGATCACTAAGCGTGCGGAGTGTTTTAACCATGAGTGGTTGCAGCAGGGTTTAACCAGTCGATCTCAAATTGTGTTTGCATATGTTCTTGCGCGTGGTGAGTTCGCTAAGATACACAGATGCTAATCCATGGATGGCTTTAAAAGTAGTAAGTAAAATCTGAAAATTAATGCGATGTCTAATTGGTAGCCAGTGCAGTTTCATTAAAGATAGGGCAAGTCGTAACCTTTCATTATTTTCTTTAGTCGTTTTTGGATGCGCTGTATTGAGGCAGTGGAAAACCTGGTAGGCATGTAACAGAACCGAGCGGATACAAGTGACATAAACTTGACACGTCTCTTGAAGAGGGTGTGCTGGCGCCTTCTAATTGAGATAGAAAAGAGTTTTTAGACGCCTTCTCAACAATGTAATCAATTTGTATATTCCAACTCAAGTTGAACAATTCAAAAACTAATTATCGCATCCACGTTAACCTCCAAAGAACATTACTGATGCTGATACCTGTAATGAAGTCACAAAAAGCAACTCATACGCAAACAACTATTTAGCCTATGTTCCAACTTCAAGCGACGGCTAAGTTTCTTGCAGCAATTTTGCAGGTTCAACTGAATGGTTACCTAGGTTTTATTTGAAGATAACTGTTGACTTTCTCCTGAATCTGCACCTCGAAGCGAGCGAGTCAAGAACAAGCGTAAACACCAGAGCTCTTGTTTTTTAAGCATATGCATTGACGTTAGCACAAGAATCTTCATTTTCTGCAGTATCCGCATTTTGTAGCTACTAGGCTCTCATCTAACCATTAACCCTAACCCCAAGCAAGCACAGGTAGGAAAGCAAGAACAATGAAGAAAAGTAAGATATTTTGAAAGAAGTAGGACCATTCAGTGAGTGCATACATGGAGTAGCTTCCCGCACTCGTGTCGGGATTTCAGCAGTCTTTTATCAATATTTCTTGGGGGAAAGACATACCAATCACCAACTTAAAACTGTCATTAAATATCGTGATTGTGAATAAAATGTTTTAAGATTAGTTTGTTGTCTTTCAGATACTTTGTCTGCTGTATGGGATGACCTTCTCAAAAGGAGCACTGGATTCGTTTCAGGGTAAGTCGCAGTTAAAAAATCAGTCAGTACACGACCATGCGATCTCAGGAAATTAGTTCAACTTTTTTCATACTACCCTTTGCTTCACAAGTGAGTTAATGCGGAACCATGCACAGCTCAAATCATCAATCCTGCTCCTACAAAACCTTGCATGGTTCCAGTTACAGTCCTAAACTCGCAGTAGCGAAGGATCCCAACTGCTTTTTGTTTGCGAGATAATCCCTTCAACACCTTAAAATTTTTATTGTTGTTCGAGTTTTGAGCTGCACATGATGTTCCTCAATATCGGACAAAAATAGTTTAAAGAGCAGCAACCTCTTATAAGATTCGTAACTTTTTAAATATCCTCTGAAAAACCCCCAACTCCAGGGGGCCTTGAACGTGTCTGCTATAGACTGCAGCCGCGTATTTTTAGTAAAACGAGGTTTACTGAAACCACCAAAATAAGTGCAACCTTTCAACTGATTTTTTTGAGTTAAAGTTATTTCGATTACACAAAACTGGGCACTGAAAATGCAGACCTTGAAATGCCCAGTCTTTTAAAAGAATTGCTTAAGTACTGGAGCAGATAAACCAAAGTTATGATTGTTTAAAGTTAGGTGCCTTGTGAGAAAATGAGGCTATTAATATTAGTTCAACTGTAGTAGACACTTCTCTCTACACATGGATATATTGATATATTCAATGAATTTATTTTATGAATGTACGGTATATATTTAAACCCCCTGTTAAAATGTGTTATATGGAAATGCGCATTAGACTGACTATAATTGTTTTAGAAGACAAAAGTTTACCCACTGCCTCGCTATAAATAGAAATAAAAATAAGAAACGTATCTAAAAATGCTGCCCCCCTTCTCCGCCTCTTCTCCAATCCCCCCTCTTCCAACAAATTTTTTTTGGAAGAACACCTGCCTAAATCATTTCCTATTCTTGGGTATGGTCAGTCGACCGTTTTCTAAATTTTGTTACTTAAGTTAACCTCTATTTTGGAAGTTGAGAATCGTAATTGCGACCGCAACCACTGCACATACGACAGTTTGTAAGTCAAACCAAAGCAAAACTTGAAGTTATATCAATCTTGTTCAGGGTGTACAATTCCTATATTCGACTTTGAAGAAGGGAGCGCTTCCCTAAAAGAATGGAAAAAAACTGGAAAAGCATTTGACAACCAACCCACGTACGGAGACAATCCCTACATGAGGAGAAATCCTCCCGTTACTTCAAACCACAAAGGAGATTATTGGATCGGAACCTATGAAGACAGACCAACACCTGACAGCCAAGCGGGGAGATCGCAAGGGGACAAGCCAACAGGAACCATAACCTCCCCTACGTTCGTCATTCATGGAGCAGTTGTTAGTTTTTTGATCGCTGGAGGTTGCCACGACACAAAGCGGGAGAGAGTGGAGCTCATTGTTGATAACACCGTTGTACGAAGCTGCATGACATCAATTTGTTCCGAGACAATGAAGAGACAGGCGTGGAATGTAAGCGAGCTTATCAACAAAACGGCTCGCCTAAGACTGGTAGACGAATCGAGCTTAGCCTGGGGACACATCAATTTTGACGACTTTCAAGAGCATCTTGATCATTGCACAAGTTAGTGTATTCTCTTGGTTTTTCATTTGAGAAAAGAAGAATTTACTTTAAAATAGCTAGAAGTGTTGCTGCTGATGAAAATTTTGTGTAAATAAGGTGTTAATTAACACTGTTAATTAATCAATCTGCTGCCTTCGTAAACTAAAATGATATGGCGTCGTGGTAGATTTTATAAGATGTGCTAAAAATGTTCAACTAATAATAGTATAAAACACTGTTTTTATTGACTTAAAAGTTATAAAATACGTTCGTTTAAATTGGCTCTCGAAGTACCATACGTGCAAGAGTCTTTCCATCCTGTTTTGATTTATTTCGATTATTTCTTTAAATCAATTTTACGATCTTCAGTGCACGGGGTGTTTTCCAAGCGTAAAGCGCTGAAACACTCTTTGCCTTTAGTTTTGTAGATTGCTTTTTCAGCTGTTCCGAGTCCATGGCCAGTTAAATTAAAGCTTACGTCGGACATATTGGTCAGCCAAAACCAGTTAAACATTGGGAAATCCTATGTAACTACTGTGTTAGACGTTAAACATTAGGGAATGCAATGTAACAATGCTAGACGTGAAACATTAGGAAATTTTATGTAACAATGTCAGGCCTTAAACATATTTGAAATCCTATTGAACAACGTTAAACGTTAAACATTACGAAATCCGATACAACAACGTCAGACCTTAAACTTTAGCAAATCCTAATAATCAACATTAAGCAACAACGTCACGCGTTAAACATTATGAAATCCTATTGAACAACATTTAACGTTTAACATTAGGATATCCTATACAACAACGTCAGACCTTAAACTTTGGCAAAACCTAATGAACAACTTAAACGTTTAACATTAGGAACTTTATGCAACAACTTCTGGTGTTAAACGTTATGAAGTCCCATTGAACAACGTTAAACATTAGGAAATTCTATGCAATGACATCAGGTCTTAAACTTAAGAAAATCCTTTTAAACAACATTAAACGTTAAACATTAGGAAATCCTATACAACAACCTCAGACGTTAAACATTAAAAAAATCCTGTTGAACAACGTCAGACGTTAAACACTTGGTAATCCTATTAAGTCAACAACGTCAGGCGTTGAACATTAGGAAAGTCTTAACAACAACCTCAGACGTTAAACGTTAGAAATCCTATTGAACAACATTAGACATTAATTAATGAATTTTTGGGAGACCGTACAACATTGCTTGAGTAGAATCTAATATGTGTAGGCGATAATTTGATGATAAAGTATATTTTTATAGTTTCACATTTTTAAAAAGGTAATATAATGTACCAAAATGCTATTGTTTTTTTTTTCAATTTACAGCAATGTCGGCTTCAGAATCGTCTCTCTCTACCGAGCCTCAGCCAACTCTGGTGCAAAGCCCGACAACAGAAAATCCGTCATTAACAAACTTACCTTCCACCGTAACGTTGTCAGGCAGTCTTTCTAATACTTTGACTTTACAGCTAATTTCTCCACATCGAATACCGAAACCGACAACAGAAAGTCTAACAAACTCACATTCCACCGTGAGATTATCAGACGCATCTTATAATACTTCGACTTTACAGCCAACTCCCTCGCGTAAAATACCGAGATCACCAACCAATTCACATTCTACCGTGATACTATCAGACGGCCCTACTAATATTTGGACTTTACAGCCGACTCCTTCGCATCAAATATCGAGTCCTCCAACAGAATACCCGCTACCAACAAACTCACATTCCACCGTGAGATTATCAGACGGCCTTTCTAATACCTGGACTTTACAGCCAACTCTTCCACATCAAATATCGAGTCCTTCAACAGAAAACCCGCTACTAACCAATTCACATTCCACCGTGAGATTATCAGAGGACCCCTCTAATACCTGGACTTTACAGCCAACTCTTCCACATCAAATATCGAGTCCTTCAACAGAAAATACACCACCAACAAAACCATATTCCACCGTAAGGTTATCAAACAGCCCTTCTAATCCCTGGACTTTACAGCCAACTTCTTCGCATCAGTTATCAATAGGGGTAAAGATTTTTTATGTGTATCTTTGCCTTAACAAACTAGCCTTACTTAACCTTAAAATCTTGTTCAACTAAATGTTAAGCTTTAAATTATTTTTAAAAACTGAAAGGTAAGAGATTTTGTGACCTTTCCAGCTTTCCTATGTCATGACTTTTGGAAGTTTCCTGCATATGTTAAGAACTGGTAACAGTTTCAGTTATAGTAACCAAGTTTTGCATAGCAGTTAATGGTAATAATAATAATAATAATAATAATAATAATAATAATAGTAATAGTAATAATAATATTAATAATAATAACAATAATAATAATAATAATATGCTTTGATTTATACACCATTTTTATGAACAAAGCTAGATAGCTTGTAGAGTCGTGTTAAAACAATAAAAAGTATAAAAACAATTTTAACAAATTCAATTGGAAGGCTGTTACGACAAGATATAATATTTAAGAGTTAAAACATTCAACTTAAGTTTAAAACCAATCTATTGCGTACTGAATATAAGACGTTTGCTTAAACTCGTGGGAGTCCGTCATTGTAGGCTTTATGGACATGTGCTTAGTTATAGAACCAGCTTGTAATTGCAGTGTTAGGTTTCATGAAAATTGTTCTTAAATCATTAAAATTGGGCATTAAAAGTTTAAGTTAAAACAAAC
>JAOBYE010666627.1:27722-56653 GCA_025403585.1 Parazoanthus swiftii
AATTGCAGTGTTAGGTTTCATGAAAATTGTTCTTAAATCATTAAAATTGGGCATTAAAAGTTTAAGTTAAAACAAACTTGACCATCATCAGTTATTAAAACTGCGGGAAAAAAAGATTGCATTTAAATACATGTTCCAGCAAAAGATGTTAAGTTATTCCTCTTGGGAACAAGCGCAGTTCAAAAGATCTTATCTGTTTGTTCAAACTCGGTTTTAAATTTGCTATGTAAATGGCTTCTTGAATTTACGTAGTTTCCACTGTTTGGCTGTGTTCAGAAATTTCTACTCAAAAGTGTGTTTTTTGTTTAGGGCGATGCGGTTGGCCGATTCGAAGTTGTGATTTGGATTTTCGTGCTCTGACTGTCTAGTTTTGCAGCTTAGGCATGTGCCAAGATAAGACTGTTTTTATTTTAGTTTCGACGTGCCATGCCAGTACAAAACTCAGCGGGGAAGAGAGACGAAAATGGATTCGTATAATCAAAGTCGATTTAAGTGTTACATTTCTCTGCCATGTGATTTCTCATCGTACGAAAAACAACTATGTTTTACGCGTTCGAATAACGCGAAATACAGGCTCTGGGCTCTGCCGAAATCGTGTCGTTTTTCTGTTGAGCATGCGCGAGTTCTTCTAAGAAAACTGCTGACCGACACTGTGCGGGTTCACTATTCCGTGAAAACGGTTTAAGCCCTGCTTGACTGTAGCCTGAACACTAGCATGACCCATGATCCTTGGACATGCCAATAGACATTGAATAGAAAATGGTCACGATTTCGGCAGAGCCTGTCTTTCCAGATGATCGAGGGCGTGGAAGATAGGCTCTGCTAGGATATGCGATCTCAATTTTTTACTCCGGGATAACATTCATAAATTAACTGCTCTGTTTTTGGTCAGTCAGAATGTATAAATTTTTACCACTATGTGATTAGGAATGGACGCATCTCTCCGAGTAATTTATAGTTAGATTACTAAACCTTTACTCTACATAAAACGTAGTTACGTATTTTGAAACATGTCATTTCCCCTTTCTACTTTACTTTTAACTTCATCACTGCTTGTTAACTGGTTTGTTTTACTATTGTTGCTTACTGTAAGTACTTAATTTACAGAGTCAATCCTCCTCAAGGACATCACCTACAATAGATGCTTATTTGGTGTACACACACGTGCACCTCAGACAAAGTACTGTCTCGGCGATCAGCCAATCGTCAACTAAGGCGGCTCTATTGTTCTCATCAATACCAGCCATAGGTTAGTAAAATTCCTGGAAACAAACCTTGTTTCACTTTTGACAAAATGCAAAAGGCAAAGAAGTTAGGACAAAATTCGCCTTCTAAGTGTTTTTCTATTATTTGTCATAGAAAGTGTTATCACAGATCTGGTGACAGTGAAAAATAATGTCAGCACAACTTCTCTGATCATAAAATGGAAAAGACCACGTGATATCGTACGTATATCTGGCTATAACATTTCTTACGAAGCGATCAACGTAGCGGCAGTCCCAGTCCCTAACGCGACCCTCCACGAGGTCGTGTTGAACGGACGTTCTACCATGATCCAGATAACAGGTCTTGAGCCATACACCACCTACAACGTCACTGTGACGCCTATCGCAACAAGCGGTGTTCGGATGAAGAGTAAATACATCTTAGCCGGTGCGTGTTCATTATCGTTTTGGTCATATATTTGAAATTAGCTTATTTGTTTAAATTAAGAGCTTCTCTTTTCGCGCAAACAGCCCATGAAGCAAACACTCGGTTCACTTTCCAACATAAGCCACCAACAGAAATCTGAATTGCGCTGCTTTTCCAACTTGGGCGGCCTATGATTTTGAGAGGTATTCTTTTCAAAGAGACGCCTTGTCTTTGATGTGAGTTTTATTGTACAAACGTGTTCAAACCTTCTTCGATTTCTTACCGGTGAGCACACACTGTGTATGTTGAACGTTATGGGCCTTTTTAAAAAACACAAAATGGTCAGTGTAAAATAATTGAAATTAATTATTCGTTTAAAAATTACAACATAGGAAAATACGAAGAAAATATTTAAAACTGCGATAAGACTTAAAACGCATTTAAAAGCTACAATGTCTCTTGTTAATATGATTTCGTATTTGTAATAAGTTCTAAAATTGGTTTAGACAATTTGATTGTCTAACTTCCAGATCTAGTTTCTTCAGTTTCAGCTTCAGTTTAGTTTATTAGCCAATAATTACAACATCAACATGAATTAATAACTTAAATTCCAGAAACCTGCCGGTGTCCAAGAGAACTTAAAGCTGATTGGTGGATACATCCTCCCTATAGTTATACGATGATGACCAACCAATCAACTCCGAGCGGAATCATTCCTGACTTCCTTATGTACATGGCGAAGGAAGTGTGTGGTGTCTGTCCTTCACATGGACACACAGACATCAACTTTCGATCATCTCAGTCATTCATTTCGTTAGGATCAAGGAAAAGGCGTTTGGTAAAGGATGATGCAATAATTAAAGAGTTTGACCTAATGTTCCCAGTGATGCTTGGTCCAGAACAGAACTTGTTTAAAGGTTACAACAGTATTCCAGTAGTAAAGGCACCAGGGTTCGTTCTGATGACAACCACGAAGAGCCAAGAATTTTTAGCTCGAGCCGTGGCGTCCTCTCTGTTCGATTGTTGGCCATATTTTCTCGTTTACATCTCAATTATGATACTCGCCGGAATAGTGCTCTGGATTTTGGTAGGAAATCTTACTTTTTCATTTCATTTACATTACAAAGATGCTATCTACCGGTTTTGTTGTTTAGATACTTGTAGATAATCAATGTACAACAAAACTCGAACTGTCTAAAAGTACGTTCGTTCGATTTATCATTTTCAAGAAGAAAAAATACGTATATAGAAATGTAAACATCGACCCCTTCAATCGACTACTGTGCTCCTTTTTCAAATATACGGATTATGTTGTGTGCTGGGACGTTACTAAAACCTGGAACGGGGAACGGTCAATATGAGTCAGGGAACGGTCAATATGAGTCGGGAACGGTCAATATGAGTCGGGGAACGGTCAGTATGAGTCGGGGAACGGTCAATATATTCAATATCTGCAGTAAGTATCGGTGTTGGCAAAGCGAGGACCAACTGCTCACATTAGTTATAGCAGATTAAACTTATTGATCGTAATGTTACCTTTGTTGCTCAGAGTAATTTGAAAAGCTTTTCTGGTAGGAGTAGGTATAAAGGTTTTAGGAGGAATGAAAGAAATACTCAGTCTAAATAACAAGTTATGATCAAGTCTTTTTAAAACAGATAACAATGGTAATAATAACAATAATAATAATAATAATAATAATAATATTCATGATTTAATAGTATCTCAACAAAGCGAAACAGCTACTTCCCAAGTTTAAAAATTTTATCTCAAGAAATCTTTCATCAGGACCTGAAGAACACCCAAATGTAATTCTGTCATTCAATACAAAATGAATTTGAAAGTTTCCTTTTTGCAGGATTTCAGTGGTACCCCAGACCATTATTCGTTCACTAAAGGTGCAGGAAACGGTATCTGGTGGTCTTTTGTTACCATGACGACCGTTGGGTAAGTGATTATTGGCTTAAATGACGCTTTTCTTAAAAGCAAAGCTAAGACAAACGACTGTTACGGTGTCTGAACTTGAAGGTATTACCTAGGTTCCAAACCAATCGGTTCATTTGTACCTCGCTTCCAACAATTTCGGTGCAGTCGGTGAACTGGGGTCAAATATGATCAATAAGGTTCGAAATCCAAGAAGGGAAATTCTACGGGTTGGCGAAAGTCATAATCGATTACAGAAAACACAACGAAAGTTTGATAATTACTCGCTGGTTCCTGCAGTCCAAGGCACGGTCAGACGAAAATGAAATTTGAACCAATTAAATTAGATTACGCTAAGGAATTCTTGGTTTGACGATTGTAGTCTGCGAAGCAGGCGCAAAGGGAAAGGGGAGAAAAAAGGGGGACGGGGGCGGGGCGCTTGCTACGCAGGCTAGACGATTGCAACAAATCTTGCCTAATTGTTCTCACAGATACGGCGACCGTTACCCTTTGTCCGCCCTTGGTAGAATATTTGCAGTCGCGTGGTTTTTAATTGGTCTCATAATAAACGCATTGTTGGTAAGCGCTCTGACGTCAACAACTTCAACAAAGGTGATTGAGGAAACAATACAAGGAAAGCCAGGGAAACTTGTTGGTGTCACGGAAGGCTCGCCAGGAAACTATTTTGTAAATGTTTTAAAACGAGCCGGTGGATCAGGTAAGGCGGAGTTCGTTGTATTTGTAAAATACTCAGAAAAAAGGAACTCGTTAGCAACCTAAGCTTGACACAATTCTTTGGGGGAGCACCAAGGATCCTTTGTTGTAATGGCGAAAACTGAAAAGATAAGACAGAGGACTGACTTCCATAAATAGCCGGGCCTGAAGTTAACGTTTCATCCACAATCTGAATCTTTATTGTTTAGTGGTTGTCATAAACATTTTGCAAAAGGGCAGATAACAGAGCAATCACTTTTTAAAACGCCTCCCAATAACCCACATACAAGAAGCCCATCTTCAGTACGTACAACAATACTCGTCATCTATCTGAACATTTGATCAACAAGATTTTGCGTTACTTTCTCTATTTCGAGTTCCGCATAACAAGCAAAGTTTGTCAGTTAGTTTTACTAAGATAACCAAAGATATATAATTTCTGTCTATCTGGTCTCGACAATTTCAAAATGCATGTAAAATGCTATGTATCAGTAATAACGAACTGAGTGGAAGGCCAGACTGCAAAATACTAGTGACAAAATCAATAAGAACAAACAAAATAGAAATGATCACAATAACATTAATAATAATAATAATAATAATAGTAATACTGATGATACTGATAGTAATAATAATAAAAACAATATTGATAAGAATGATAATAATGTTCAACATCAAAAGGTATTTCGGTTCGGCGTGGCCTATCTTAATTAGAAAGTGTCTAGATCTTAAGATTGTGTATACTTAAAACTTTGATCAACTAAGGTGACAACAACTAGTTTAAATGTTCATAGCGAAGAGAGCAAAATTACTTTGCACTAATTCAGGGCAGAGTTAATTGTACTTGGTTGGTCTATTGGTTGCAAAGGAACCCTATGCTAACTTTCCCAGACTAATTTCACTTGTGTTTTCAAAGTTTCCGAATTGCCCTTGCCGCTCTGCCAATTTCGGACAATTATGCGAACCTTAAAAAACGCGCATAAAAGTAATCTTTAACTTCATGATCCCCATGCAATTATAACTATTACTAATGATTTCAGGTGTGACGTTTGACAACCTGACGGCGTTAGCACACGGTTTACAGTCGGGACAGGTGGACAGTGTTATTTTAGACATCAACGTGGCGGGATACAGAAGAGAGATGTTCGATAGCTCCTGGTGTACGGTCAGTAAAGTGATCGATTTCCCGTTCGCGTTTGGCGTTGCCATCAGCCAGAATGCCGTCAAACTAGAAAAGCTCTTTCGCGCGTACTTGAAAGAGAACCAGTCAAAGCTTGCGCACTTCGTTCAAGATGTCAGTAAACTAAACAATACTTCTAATAAAGAGGTAGGTTGGGATGATGTTACAAAAAAGAACCTGTTTCAAATGTCGGGTTGAATGGGCTCTTAAATACACAACTTTCATAGTTTGCTCCAGTGACAATAAACAATAACTTCAATTCAAGTCGAAGTCAAGTTCCAAGTTATCATACATTTGCTGCATTTTAGACTTACTGGCCTCGACTCCAAGTTTCTGGGGCGTATTATGAAAGTGGTCTATGATTAATGGGGGTGTAAATTTCCAAATTTCAGCCCGTTGGTCTTAAACTGAATTTACTAGGCTATAAAACATTGGTGTTTGCTGTACTGTGTCATATTATATTATATAATACGTTATATTATACTTTTTATACTATAAGTATTATGTTATATAATACTATCTTACGTTATATGTTTAATTATTTTATATTATATTATATTATATTTAATATTATGCTGTGCCATGCATTAAAAGACAACTTTGTGTAAGTTGCGTTGCGTAAGTAGTATGAAGCTCTTTTGTAGAACAACTAACTGATGTTCAGTTTTCCAGCAAACGGTCTGGGAAAACATTTCTCGTCATACAGTGGCAAAATATCTTACTTTGGTTACTTGTACTATTCAAGAAGTATGCAATACGTCATTGATACGTGTTTTTGAGAATCAATGTCACACTATATGATACTGTGTCAAACCATGTGATAACCATAAGAGACTGAACAATATATATTAGAGTTTACTTTTTTATGAAAGAAAACCCCAAACAGTAGATTTAACTAACAAATTCTCTGTTAACGTCGATGTCGAGGAATCTTCAGAGACAAATAAACCACAAACAAATGAAGAGTTGCCGACCAACTCTCTGCTCTGGACCAGTGTGCAGTTTGTGGGGATTTCACTGGGCGTCGCTCTTGTGTGTGGAGTCACCTTTCACCTCTTGTGGAACAGGAAGAGAGGTAAGAAATAAAGCGAGGCCATCACAAGTCGGGTAAAAAGAGTTAATAAACCTAACAGTTCTGTACTAACATCAAATAAATGAACGATGTCACGAGTCTTCGAGTGAATTACGGAGTCACTCAAAATTTCTGTATGATTCAACTGTATATACGATCCATTTATACGGCCAGTGCTGCAAACTACATTTAATGGTCATTACATTTTTAGCATACACGAACAGTTTTCTAGTTTTCGCTATTCCTAGCCCTAGCACTGATCCTAGTGAGTCAATGAATCATTTTCTGGGTCCAATGTCCAACCCTAAATGTGACCTTAACTTTAACCCTAGGTTAAAACCTACAACTTCTCCTTTTTCCTCGACTCGGCATCAATTCAAATTAACGACAACAGTCCTCGAGCCAACAAGCACGAGCCGCAGATTATAAACAATCTATTTTTTTACAGTTCTGTAGTTCCTATACTAACTGCTTTGATACTTAACATATTTGTTGGGAAAATAGTCAAACTACAGACACAGTAGTTTATTTCACGTTCGCCGAACAGTCAGACAACAGACACAGTAGTTTATTTAATGCTCGGCGAAATAAAAGATGACGAAAACTCTCCTTGGGGTACTCCCTTGTTAGTTGATTGTTGCGGGTGGTCGTCGAAAAACGTGGACTAAAAAATACCTCGCTTTGAAATATGCAGTACTCTTAAACTTGATTGTTTTCTTGGTTGAGTTAAAATTAAGCTGAACTACTGAAAAGCTGCTTTCACATCCCCAACCAGGGTCATAATCCGACACAACAATAACCACAGCCATGCCTGTTACTGTAGTGTATCATGGGACTAGTATTCCTTATACGGAATACTAAGCCCATGATACACTGCAGTTACCACAGACATAACCAAACCAACAAGCGTAAGCATAGCTATAAAAACAACCACAACCATACACATGACTACAATCATACCCCTAACCATTATAACCACAAAGCAACAAACAATGTCCACTAACCTATCATTGACGATTGAGCTCTGCCTCAGTTTCAAATCGAGACCAGCTCAAATCATTATCTAAACCTCGCCCAAGTCCAAACCAAACAAGTTAGGGAAACATTGATTATTACCCCCTTCATACTACTCGCCTAACAGGTTGCAACTATATCATGATTGAAAAACAATGTGACAGTTTAAAAACACAGCTTTATCGCTACAACATTCAAACGCTTCTTCAGTTTAAAAACACAGACTGGCTTAAAACCTGTAAAAAAAGCTTTTTCGTTACAACGTTCAAATTCTTTTTTTACAACGCATGAAAACCTCTCGACACAAAACAGTACCAACATGTTTCAGTCGAACAAGTTTAAAATACTGGAAGACTAATTTTTTTTAAAAAAATGTTTTTCTGCGTTGGCGAGTAAGCTAAATATGGGTTTTGACCAAACTAATGTTTGCTTTGGCGAAGGGTCAACGCTCGAAACGTCAGCCTTACACCAAAGCTTACGGCGAAAAACATACCATATCAACCTTTGTTGATCAAACCTATATTAAAGCTTAAAATAGTCATGTGTAGTGTTTGGTATGAACGCGGTATAAGAGACAATACCATTGTTTTGTTTGCTTTCTTTTATGCAGTCTCGCGAAATGCGTCAGATCTAGAGTTGAAGAGTCATTCGCGAAACCTCGTCATTATACGTGAAATGCAACTCATAGTGCTGGAGTTCCGTGATAACATCACAAGCACCTATGACAAGCTCAAGGCCCGACATCTGAGGGAAAGGAAAACACTCGCTCGTCTGATCAAACAGGAGAATGAACGACGTGGTCTGTCAGGATGTCCGAGCGGTGGAAACAACAGGATTTGTCCAACACCAAGAGCCCGCCCTGTTCGCTTTAACTTGGGCTTTGTAGAAAGTTTGAATGATGACAATCTGGATTTGTTCGCTATGAGCAAGTTTTCCAGAGCACACAAAGAAACGAATGATCGCACAAAGTTCACTACGGCATGTTAAACAAATAATTTGTGTTGCTAAATTATCTCTGCAACGACCAATTTTATAGGTTCGATCAGCCCCAGCAATTATTATGACTGACACCAGTATTTATTAGTATCAGTGGCTGCACTAGTGCCTTGCCTAGGAAAAAGGGTAAAGATATTATATTATATTTGAGTTACTGTGCGGATGGAGATAACAGTGAAATGGACCACCGAAAAATTCAGGTTAAAAGCCCCCACGGTAATAAGAGTTCCTTCCCTCCGGTTATAGACCCCCGGATATGAGCCGTCCGCCATATTCCTCTTTTGGTTAAGGCTGTTTCGATAATGATGAAGTTGAGTGTATTCTAAATACTAGCGCATTAGGTCATATTTACACGTACATGCGTTATATCATTATCATTATCATTATCATTATCATTATCATTATCATTATCGTTATCGTTATCGTTATCGTTATCATTATCATTATCATTATCAATATCATTATTATTTTTTTTATTATACTGTTGTAGCACCGTCTCCTCCTTGTCTAAATTGTGTTACCCATACTGTCTAAATTAGACCGATGGATTACCCCGGGAAAACTACTGAAAACTTCGATTGCCTTGGACTGCATTTCGTGCGGTTTCATAGTGGAGAAAGAGAATGTTGAGTAGTCAAAAGAAGTAAATCACCGCCGCTTGATCATTTAAAAAATACTTTGATGTAGTAATTGATTAACAGCAGAAAACAGCGCACCGGCACTCACACTACGCTCGCACTCGCAGCTAGTAGCAAGAATTGTGCAGCAGATCTGAAAAAAAATATAGAGGTTCGGGAACACTTCACGGTTACAATCCTTCAAAGCTTTTGCTGCCGTTTTTGGTCGATCGTCTTTCGGTGCGGCGTCGTATCTGTAATATAGTCAAGAAATAAAGCGGTAAAGTAAAGATGCTGCTCAAAATTTTATACACCGAAAATTATTTTTTCTTTTGATTTTAAACTTACTTCATCCTGTGTTGAAGAAGTTGTTGACTGGGAGATCGTATTGGTAAATCACTACGAGGGCGTCATGGTTTGGCGGATCTCTGCATTCGCATAGAATGGTTGACCCAACCCTAGAAGGCCAGAAAAGAGCACAGCCAAGTCTGAAAATTGGTAAGACAAATGATCAAACGACTTTTGATTGACAAAACTTATGTAAACCAGGGGAAACTTGTGTTGGAAGAATAAACCGTAAACTTCCAAATAATACGAGTTTACAAAAGGCTGACGGGATTACAAATTTCACAGCACTTTTTTAAAATGAGCTTGTCTGTTTGGAGTGGGTTTACTATATAGGAATATTGTATCCTTGGCTTGTTGGGCTATTTCTCGGAGGGTTGGGCGGAGGGGCTGGTAATCAGAAATTTACGCCGTGTTGTTCAGTCGAGCATCTCAAATTAGTCACTTCTGGTCACCAATTCAGTCACTAATTGCATGGTGAAAGATAACAAATGAAATTGGCTGCAATGATTGGAAACTAGATTTGGCCGAAAGACTAGCGCCCGACAGTAAATTTCACTAACTAGTGACTGAAATAGTGTCAGTTATTAGGCCCACCGGCAGCCCAAGCTTATAATGCGAAACTTGCAAAATGTAGATTATGGGGAGTTTACCCATTCCTCAAAAATCCTAGAAAATTGGTATTATTGTTGGAATAAAGTTTACTACTTTGAGTTCACTATGTACTTGTCCGTTGTGTGCATTTTAGGCGCGATTTGAGGCCATTTAGAGCAAGAAAGCTGCGAACGATAACAGCAATATTCTAGGATTTTTTAGAATTGGGTAAACTCCCCATACAAAGTTTTGTAAGCCTACATTTTGCAAGTTTTGCATTATAAGCTTGGGTTGCCCGTGCTATACCTCAAGCTTAAAGACAAGCAGTGGAGACATCGATGTTCTAAAAACAGATTGAGTGGATTATTTATCAGTACAAACGTGACATTTTACTCAACTTCGCGCTTTGGGCTCCCAAAGAATAACTGACTACACTGCCCAAATTTGTCCACTACAATACTGACTGTTTGGTAGGGCGCCGAGAGCTGTGTGAGATCACAAGATTGAGGCTATGACCACTGCAAAGCACATACCGACACAGCGTTGGTAGAGCGTTCTCTAATTTGCCGCTTCACACCCATAGTGTCACTAGACGTGTAGGCTGCACCATCATAAACCCTTGGCCCCTGACGTTGGAAATTTCTAGTTCCAGATCTTCCAGTGTGGTTATAATCGTATTCGTTATGACCTCTCTAGTTATCATTGGTAGGTGCAGGAATGCCAGAAACTCTTCTCTGATATCACCTTTCTCGTCAACAAAACGGGAAGAGAGCGCCAGTTATTCTTTACTGTGACTTGCTACTTCAGCAGTTAAAATGCTGTTGAACTTTGCGGCCTGGATTTTTTTAACGAGCTTAGTAAGGATCATGCTTTTGTCGATTATTTCAATAAACTCGTTCTGAATGGCCGGGGACTTGTCTTTGGCGTTCCTGTCACTCAGTCCAGTGCTGCTACTTAGCTCAATGCTGTTGTGATGGTGATGCAGGACAAAAAGTTGCCAGCATTGCCAGATTTTGAGCTGTTCTTCTTCCCACGAAGCGCTATACATTGGCGGCCACAATATAGGACAGCCTCTGCGAGCAACCCACGCAACAATGCGCCTGTTCTTCTTAATGTTACCGGTTGTTTTAAAATATTAAAATATCATGCTGCGTTCTTTCAACTGAGCGAAAGAAGGTGATTCTGCTGCAGTCAACGAGTCCTGATGGTATTTAGTACCCTGGTGCTGTTTAACTTTTTCATAAACCTTGTGGAAGATTACAAAATGCTTGTTGATGAATAGACCTTTATTTTTCCTGCTCTCATGCAGTGCTTGCGAAGAGGTGCGTCGAGCGAGGGGCCGTAGACCATCCACGGATAGTCCATAAGATATCGCGACTGGAATTTCCTTTGGCACTGGTAAAGAAAGCGCTTTTGAAATTCAAAGAGCATTGGCGGTACCAAGTGATTTTTGAGCAAATGATATTTTTGACCAACTGATAGATCATTTACGACAGCAGTGACTGCTCCAGTGGACACTGCGTCATTGACTATCTTTCCGATATCAGTGAGAAGGACAATTGGCTCCATTCTTATTTGATGTGCTTCTGTATTTTGGTCAACGTCTGCACCATTTCCTCGGACTTCGGATACCAACGCTTCGCTTTCTAAAATAAAACAGATTTACAGCGTTATTTTATGGCGCTTTTTTAAAAAGTGCTTAACGATAGTTTGTGCCCGAGATTACAAGTCGATAATTGGATTGGGCCACTTACATTAGGACAGTAACAACAAAATCTCTATTTTCACCTTGATGATGAAGCGCTACCAATACTAAATACCATTAAACATTTTCACTCGCTTACTTACAGTAACACCCAAGTGGATTGTTAGATTTTCTTGAGTTCTTCTAACCAATATTACGGTACAAATCGTACAGTGCTTATCGTTATAAACTTCATAACTTAATATAAGTTTAACTTCGGCTAGTTTTCACGCCTTTCCAAGATATGTAACTTCTTAAACCACATTTTTATTCCTATCCACGGATAGCTAAGCGTCAAGGAAGTTCGACGGTGTAGCCATACCCTACGTCAAAGACGTGGCAGAGGTAACTCAGAGGATTTTAAGATCTTTCAGTGTACAGACGTGTTTATCGCTTTCAAGGAATATCAAGAACGTGCTGTCCAAGGACAAACATACAATAGTTCTCCAGGGCATTTGTGGTGTGGTTTACAAGATCAAATGTGCCGGTGGTGAAAAAGAATGTAACGAAACGTACATCGGAGAAAAAGACCGATGGTTGAAAATCAGCTTCCAGTAATCCAGAACACAAACGTCCGAATTCGACCCATTCAAAAGTCTCACAACAGATTCATCATGAAAGTCCACATCGACCAAGCGAAGAATTTGGAAAGGGCTAGAAACTGATTTTCAGGAGGGGCTTGTGAGGCCATATACATTCGGGCGCACCGCACCGCCCTAACCTTAGTCGAGACAGGGGTCGTTTGCAGCTTCAACATATCTGGGAGAGCATAACCAGGGAACATTTCACGTGACTTGATCCCTGACTTTAGAGTGAGTAAGACTCCAGTTAAGTCGAAAGTTTAACAATACAACATCTTACACAGAGTTTAAAATTGATAAGTTTTTCCTTTTCATAATACATCCTGTGTCATTATCCTTTTTAGTAATAATACTTTATCTGTGATCAGGAAAGTAAGCCAACTGAGAGTTGACGCAGGCCCGTAGCCAGGAATTCTGTCGGGTGAGTGCAAACCAAGGGCGGCTAGGTTCAACTGACAATTTCCATGTTCCATGTAAGTCCTCCACAATCCATCGAAAAAGCCAGTAAGTTTCATAAACTCTTAAACTAAGAGTCTCAAACGCCAAATTTAAGCCTATTTACGGTAACGCCATTTAGGACGGATACACCTATTCGGACATTTTCTTCCTGTTAACTGAGTCTACGGACTTTTTTGGCCCGTGGGGAATGCGCGCGCATCCCCTGCCTATGGGCTTGTTGACGGGTAATTTCAATGAATTTGATGATATTCATGAAATTTAGAATATTGCATTTGAACCATGGATTCCTGACGAGAAAACTAACGAACAAGCCAGTTATCTAACGAGTGAGAGGTTTTTGCAGCGGCTTTTCGTTTTCTTTCTTCTTGCTCTTTTCTCCCCGTTACACCCCGACCTGAGTTTCTCGAGATTGAACTCAACTCAACTCCAATCTTTACTGCAAAATTTTTATACTGCAAAATTACTGCTGTAGGTTCGGCAGACTGCGCTAAAAGGGCATATTCCCCCCTGTTTTGTTTTGCAGACAAGTTCATTTCACCTTACTTTCAGGTTGAAGCTCAGTATAAAGAAGTGCACAAATTCAAATATGCGACTTCTAGTTCTCTACACATGGCAGACGGCTGACTTGCATTGAAGTTGAATAAAGTATAAAGATCGCACAACAGCCGACACATTGAGAAAATAGGCAAATAAAACAATTTTAGACCAAAATGCCAATCTAGACCAAATGTCAGACCAAAATGCCAAAATCTATACCAAATTTCAGACAAAAATGCCAAAATCTATACCCGATCGATTTCAGACCAAAATGCCAAAAATGAAAATCTATACCCGATTTCAGACCAAAATCTATACCCAATTTCAGACCAAAATGCCAAAATCTATACCAAATTTCAGACCAAAACGCCAATCTAGACCCAATTTCAGACCAAAATACCAAAATCCAAACCCAATTTCAGACCAAAATGCCAAAATCTATACCCAATTTCAGACCAAAATGCCAACATCTAGACCCGATTTCAGACCAAAATGCCAAAATCTATACCCAATTTCAGACCAAGATGCCAAAATTATACCCAATTTCAGATCAAAATGCCAAAATCTAGACCCAATTTCAGACCAAGATGCCAATCTATACCCATTTTCAGATCAAAATGCCAAAATCTAGACAGGGTAGACAGGGTTGCCACTGTTAACTAGATGTGAAAGTTAAGGACTTTCCGGGACCTTTTCGAGCACCATTTCGAGCAAATGGAAGGAACATCTGTACGAAATAAAACATACTATATTAAAAAACTTTCTTTTAGCAACGAGTTTCCCAGATTTGCTTCTGGGGAAAAATCGAGCCTTCGTTTTTGTTTTCAAACATTTTTACATCAAAGGTATTACGTCTGGTTATGACAAGCAACTCATTTTGATTATCTTTTGCAGTTAAAGGTGGAAATTTTTGCCTATTCCAGGATTTTGAAGGGCCGCAACCCAAATTCAAGGACTTTCCAGGGCCTGGAATTTTCTTTTGCCAATTCCAGGACTTTCCAGGATTTTCAAGGACCGCGACAACCCCGTCTATACCCTATTTCAGACTCGAAAGCCCTACTCAGGGTTAATGCTGGCCAGTAGCTTCAAAAATCAAGGAGTATTCAAACAGTATTGAGGGACTCCGGGCAGGACTTGGCACCGTTATTCTGAATGGTTAACAGTCTGTTTTCAGACTGATGAACGAAAACTCCATCTGCAGTTCATATACCCCCTCCCCTTCCCAAACAATATGATCTAGAGGTTCGTTCAGGTTCAAGAAAATAAAAATTGCATTTTGACTTTGTTGCTTTGCTATTGCTTTTATGGATCAGAACTAAATTGTTCACAAAACGTTGGCTGGGTTGTATCATTTTTGACAAATGAGATGAAGCTCAAAATAATTGGAGCAGATACCGATTTCTTATTTTTTCGATTCTTTACTTTGAACCTTCTATGTGCGACTTCAGCGTTGCTTTTCCCATGCTAGAAACACTAAGTTTTCGATACCACAACCTGCAATAAGTTGCGTGTTCATCATCGTTCACGATCTGTTACCAGTCTTTGTAAAGTTTGTCCGCAAGCGCTAGCCATTTAAAAAACAAGATCACGTACTGGCTAATAGTCCCAGTATGCAAAACGAAACGAGTTCTAGAATGCAGTGAGCCAGCGAAGAACGGGAAAACATGGTTTTTGGAAGGTGCGAACCACGTTTCGTGAAGATTTCGTTTCGCGAAATCTTGTGAAAAATTAAAAAAATATGTCTTCTTTCTTGTACGTTTGTTTTTTTTGAGCTAACGCTACTGGCATTCAGTGTAACCTTCAAAAAGTTTTCCTTAAATTAAAGGCGTTTTAGACGAATCTCTAAGTCTAAGTTCAAGGGCTATATAAGCGCCCTTGAAATGTGGGAGTTTTCAAGGAGTAGCACAAACCTTGCCAACCATTTGGCGCCGCAAATACCTATATAGCAATAATGTCAGGGAGTAACTCCCCCCCCCCCCGGTAGTCATGGCCTTAGTTGAAAATCAGACTATTTCTGCGCGGACGGGAAGACTGATTTCGAGATATTGCATAAGGTTTTTGATTTCCGGCCGGATAGGTGTATCATCAAAGGAGCGGGGTTTGGTCTACTAAGAAAACGCAGTGACTAATTTTTTAGATTTAAACTGGAGTATTTTCGTTTTACTCCATCTCTGGAGGTGGAATGAATCAGAGTATGCCGGTCCCGGAATACTCCGAGAAAGGATTTCAATTTCTTTTGGGCTCTAGCTTGTCCTTTGGACCATGCAACAACACTCGTCAGACGCAAAACGCCACCCCGGTCACGCAACCAGGATTGACGTGTCACTCAGTTTCGAGGTGTCGCTTCTTTTCAGTTGTACTCCTGTTTACTCCAGAAGCATCACGCCTCTTTTGGAACTGGCCAAAAAATGCGTCCCAGGGTGCGTCTCCTATAAGGTTGGTTACACTGCGTCAATCTCTTTGTCTATGAAGTAAATATTAGAGTTTGACTGACGTCAGTCAAAGAGGTACAGTACAGAAATCTGACTAACACAGTTGAAGAAATCTTGCGTTACAGACGTATAAAGTTGAGATGTACTTGAAAGTATTGGAAGACGGAAGACCTCAAGGCAGTCTGGTCCCCGAAATCTCAGTTGTTAACATCTAAAAGTGAATTTTAAGTATGATGAAATTGTATAATTGTTTCATGTCACAGTCACAAGAGCACCATTACACTTTTCCTACAAGGAAGACATTGCCATTTTACACGGATAATATTTTTACATAAAATTTCATTTTTGACAAATCAATAACTTAAATTCAGCAAGTGTACTATTTACAATTCATATTTCAATAAGTTTCATTTCTGAATATTTTAATTAAAAACTACAAAGCTGTTTGCACCTCAACTTTAGAAAGAGTTTTTAGTTCGGCTTGCGTTTTTTCGTTTGATATTTCTTTATATCAACATGTGTCAATTCTAAACGACGACAATTATGCAATACTCCATCATCTTTCGAGTCAACAAACAGCAATGTGCGTTTTATGATCAAACAGGACCCAAATGGAAATTGGCGTTGCGTTTCTTCGTCAGACTAAACAAAAAAAAATCATTTTCTTAATCAAAAAGTGAGCCAATGCAACTTAAAAACTTCGACAGGTTTAGGGTATGTTCTTCATGGGCAAATGCTACGGATCAACCGAGCCAATTAGTCATATTCACATTCATGTACATTTAAGGGTTCTTCACGGGTGACAGCTGAATTACAAAATGCGGAATGTATCGGCGTACTAACAGTGGAAGTTTAAATATTTTCTATATAAAGAGCGATAAGTCCTCCCCCAGCTTCTCCCCGGCACAGATAACCCGTAAGTCTGACGGGCGCAAAATCCACCATTTGTAACGGCCCCAGGTCTTAAAAAGGTCTGAGTGGGGCAAAATTACCCTCTATCACGACCAGAGATCCAATTGGAAACTCATCCCTTGAATATGAAACGGCCCAAGATCTGAGTAGAAATGGACATCCAGTGACGGCCACAGGTTTGAGTGCGAAATTCATCCCCAGTTACGCCCCGGGGTTTGAGTAAAGGGAAAATAGCTTCTGCGACGACCAGGGAAGGAACGAAGGGCTTAGGCCATGTGGAGAAAATGGGACTTCAATAAAATGATTTTTATAACCTGGTTACATTTCCCTCAGATCTTCGAACCCAAAAACAGTATTTCGTTTGTATTCAATATCAAGAGAAAAAGCTAGTCTTTAGGTAAAACCTGATGTTTTAAAACCCTGTTTCGCACAAATATATTCCGCTCGTTAACTTTATATTGCGTTAACTGATTTGCTTGGTGATTTGACCCTAATTTTTTTCCCTTAGGAGAAACTATGATCATATTCTCTCAGTTTCTCCCGATTCTCCGCCAATCATAATTCAAAAGGGCTCATATTACCCCAGGAAGTCCCAGCTTTAAGTTTGACCGGAAGTACGACAGAAAGTGTTACCGCTTTCTCCATTTCCTGCTGAACAATTTCAGCGACACGCTTTAAGTCACCCGCCGCCACCTCGTATATCAACTCATCATGCAGCTGCAGTACAAAATACCCCCCACAGGGGGTCCCTCTCTTTCCTTTCAGTCGGCTCCGCTGTCGTTTAGACTGCGCTTCACTTGAAACGCGTCCCTCCGTCCACCGCTTGTGTCTGTGAGGCGTTGCGCAGGACGGGAAAACCTGGGCCAGTTTGTGATCAATATTGACCATTGCTATTTTCACTAAGTCTGCCGCTGACCCTTGCACTGTCGTATTCACAGCCTGCCTTTCAGCTTGGCTGCGAGCATGCGCATTGGTAGAGTGAATTGAAGGTAGAAAACGCTTGCGTCCCATTAACGTCTTCACGAAACCATTTTGTTTGCAAAACTCGACTGTTTTCTTAAGGTATTTTCTAATACCACTGTATTTCGCTTTAAAGGTTTCCATAAAAACTGAAGCGTCATCTTCAGCGATGCCCAGTTGCTCGCCTAACGCTTTGGCGCCAATGCCGTAGACCATGCCATAACAAATTTGCTTGGCCCGCTGTCTCTGCTGGTCAGTGACCATATCAGCCGGTGCGCATGCCATCTCACCGGCAATCATCCTGAACACGTCACCACCCGAGTTAAGAACCCTCTGAAGGCGTTGATCCTCAGACAAGTGGGCTATGAGTCGCAGTTCGAGCTGAGAATAGTCAGCGGCTAACAACACACCTTGTTCGAAAGGTATGAAAGCATTGCGCATGCTCACAGAATAGGCTGGTCCCGTTGCGACGGCTGCAGTCGAAGGTGCTTTCGGCTTAATTGGTGTGAATCCACTTCTCAGCCCCTTTCTTCGCCCCCGACCAGTAGAGAGCTCGATTCCAGTCCCTGGGGGAGGACTTTCAGAAATCACGGTCGGAAGCTCGATCTCGAAGTCCTTGGGAACGTTCTGAAGGTTAGGTTCAGTGAACGACACCCGACCTGCAGGAAAGAGAAGGCACCGTCAAAACAAATATAACAAATAGTAATGTTAACATAATATTAATTGTATCATTTCTCTTTCAAAACATTTGCGGTTTTTTACGTTTTGGTCTTGTTTTTGTGTGCGTGTACACGAACCGACTAGAATACGCCAGGCATTCTTAGCCCTATGGTGATTTCGGGTGTTCAGTACCCCTGTAAATGTTTTTGTTTCGCCCAGTCGCGCATACCAAGGTTCCAAATACTGCCATATTGATTTTACCAGTTTATTACAATATGGAGACAGAATTCGAAGTCTAGGAACAATACATTACAATCAGTTAGGCGAGTGAATAGATTAATATACAAATACAGATCGAAATAGACAATATTCACCCGTTGGTGTCTCAAGCGATGTCGTCCGGGCGAAATGTACATCTGTTGATCCTAATCGTTATCTAATTACATTAATTACGTTTGTTTCGTGACTGATTTATCGGTAATTCCTATTTTAGCTATTTTCGTTAGTTTCTCAACGAAACAGTTTTGTAACTGTAAAGTTGTTATTGTTGTTGTTGTTGCAACATTTTTCAGTTCGAGGATATTGCTTCTTTGCATTAACTATTGAATAGACCTTATGCATGATAACGTAAAGGGCCTGATGTCCGAAATGATATCTGGTCTCCGTAGTCAACGATTCATTCGAGATGGCAGAAAGTTTCTTCCCGAAGCGGAAAATTCAAACATCCAGTTTTACTGCTATCACAACGTGGCGAGGAAACTCAAACTTAGAGACTGACCTTTTACCAGACGAAGTGGTATAAAGTCTACAAACTACGGTATGAGTACACGGCAACATGGGAAAATATCGCGGGAAGTATTCTTAGATTCACAAACATTTACAAGCAACAAGTGAAAAAACTTAAAAACACAGGACATTGACCGTTTGCCCTTCGTCAGAGAAAGCTGGAAATCGAGTCTGTCTATAGTCTCCTTAATACAGTCAAACTTTTAAATACGTATACGATCTTCTTGAAATAGTGCAAACACACTTATGTATAGCTTTCTGGCAGTTTCTTTCTAAGGGAAGAACTACCTTAAACAGGGGAACATTAAAACTATCTGTCTTGGATGTACTCGTATAAGTGGCCCTATTAGAGACCTTTAAATTTGACTACGAGTACGACCTTTTCGTTTTTGAAATCGAAAACTTCACTATAAGATTTTCAGCAATTGTCTAAATAAACAAGAGAACAACTAGACTTGAACTGAAAGCGATTTTGCGAGCGCCTGTCACGAATTTGGTCATTTCAAAAAATTGCACTCGTAGTCGAAATTGTTAGTACTCGAAGTTAAACTTGAAGGTCGTCTCTATTGCATCGTTACATACCAGTAGCTGTGTGGGTCTGGCTGACGGAGTGAATACGCGACATGTTCAACTCAGGACACAGATGCTTCTCTCTCTGCAGGGGAAAAACTACTTTACTCAAAGCCGAATTCACTCGTCGCCACTCAAGAATCAGTCGGGGAAGTGGGTGGAGACTCCCGAGCTTCTCCAGCACGTCCTTGTTAGTACTGAGGTGCTTGAGTTGTCTGTTCCTCCCCCCTCGTCCCACAGTTCGGCTGGTCACTCCCAGGGGGGGACGTCGTTTGGTTTGGGGAGTGTTCTCTGGATTGCCGTCCGGGGGGAGCTTCAGCTCGATAAAAAGCACCTGGGCAACATCCTGGGGGCTAAATATGGTGACAAAGCGCGACAAAAATCAGCAAATGTTGCATGGGGAGCCTCAATTCTCGGATTTTACTTTTCAAAAGACAGTTTCCGTGGAAAAAATTACAGCAAATGTACGGGAACTTGTTCAACTTTTTAAATCCTAAATCCCTTGTAAGTCCGCTATTATACATCGGATTGTAAACTAAAATGGTGTTTTTAGAAGGTATTTCTTTAAAATAATCTTTGTAACTCCATACAAATATTTAATTTGGGATTTAAGCATTTGTATGAAGTTTTAAACTTTGATTATTGACGTTTTAGCCTTAACCTCTTCTGTCTGTTTTGACTGTACCTTTTTCAAAACCTTTTGAATGCCAAAATATGATGTATAAAAGTTACAAGTATTGAATGTTGAACATCTTCCCATACATTTATTGTAGTTGTTGCCGCGGCTGTCACCAATCAAGACCACAGCAAACCATGATAGGGTCTATCAGTTCTCCCCATTTCTCTACAACATCACAAGCTGACCGGTACAAAACAACCAAAATTACTCTTATTTTTCTACTGGGAAGAATCTGAGTTAGTTGTGTTTCGGCTTAATTTGGCTCACCATAAGAAAAATTAAGTTATTTCAACCAAATATTTTTTATCACAGTATGAAATAAACTTTCAAATATGTTAATTTTTACATTTTCGTTTGTCCTACTTCAATCCCCACCACGCAACGGTAATATAGTTATTTTGCTCAGTATTGCCACTCATCCTGCTGCAGACAAATTTCCTAACACTAACACTTCATTTGGAGACGTCTGTAGCTTTTGAAAAATGTAAACAAACTATGACGTCATGATGAAACTGGGAAACTGTCACTTTAGTATTTGTGGAGTCGAGGGCGACGGCAGGTTTTATTAGAGTATTGAACTGTTGCGTATTTTTACCCTCAATAAGTGAAGTGTTTTAGTGTACTTCCTTTTACAGTTTACATTACTAATACCGAAGGTTAACTTAAACAACAAAGTATACTTAGCTAATAAGTGTTACAGAGGACAAGAACTTTAAATCCTTCAAACATGAAACGTGACTTCAATCAATTCCAAAAATAGAATTAGAAATAGGACTGGAACCGTCTATCCATTCTCGGAAAGCAACGCTACAAAAACTAATTTAACATGAACAAACAATACAGTCTCTTGCGAGTACAAATTATAGTACAGATGAAGCATTTTCCTATCTGTCTTACAGGTATCATGCAAAAACAACCTGGATTAGCGTTTGGAAGTGACTACTGTTATCGAGATCATTCAGACAACAAAACACAATCGTATTTCTGGATTTGAACAAAAGAATCCCTTAGCCAATGAAGGATCAGCAAAAAACCCAAAGATTCTATAGTTCTCAGAAAAAAAATCATTCAAAACTGAATTGAAACATTTAAAGAATAACAGTTATGATAATGGTAGAATGCTAAGGCACTGCTGCATGGAATAGTTGTTATCTTCCATCACCTCCAAATGATCCCGGTTATAGTAGTCGCACTGTGATGATGGATTGTACAAAACACTTGTTAGAGCAATGTCTTCTGGGATCTTTTGGGTAGACGAACCCGTCCTTTTGTAGTATTTCAAGAAAAATTATATAGCTTGGCAGACAATGTTAGACTGTCAGTGATTACAGAAAGGCTGAACGCTAACAAAAACTAACAGGCTACAATAGACACAACAGTTAAGGAGAAACAACCAAGAGGAACGAGACAAGACCCAGTAACGTGGACTGACAAGCACACTAGTCTCCAGTTTTAAAGTCTGTTAGTTCTTCAACCAGTTCGTTGCAACTATACCACAAGGTCTGAACCAATTAAACATCACAAACCCAAAATTCCTGCGGGAAAATCTGTAAAAAAACATTATGTTACTAAGTTAAAACTGTTATTATACCAAGTAAGAGAGAAGCTATGATTGGCCATTCTGTAGGCTTCCTCTTCCAGAGATCGCAGCTTGGCCTGCAGTATGGACTTGAGCCGCTCGCACTCCACTTCAGAGAAACCGAACCCGTTCAGCTCCATGCGGGCCAGACACAGTAGAGACGGCACTTCAACCTGAGTAGAACAACATCAGTGGACATTAACAGGGAATATCAGTTCGTCATCAACTCAACCGGCACCCAAGCTTGCGAGCAAACCTTCTCGGGAGAAAAACGTGCAGAGAGAAAGAACTAAAAGACACGGTGCTGCGACAGGATTATTGGTTATATAAGGTGATAATGAAATGATTAGGACGACGGCGTGCAGATGAGTTCTAAAGGTAATAATGATGATACTGATATTAACAATGACGATGACGACGACACTTGTGATGATAATAATACTGGTAATGTTAAATAAGTCATTGGTAATAACAACAGTAACAGTGGTGAGGATGGTGATGATAACGTTAATGATGATAACGATAATGACGAAAATAATGCCAACCGAACGACAATGATGATAATGATACTGGCACGGATGATCAAGCTAATGATGATAGAAGCAATAATGCATGGGGATGACAATGATTATAATTTCGTTAATGACAATAATAAAGAAAATGTCGATGGTAATGATATTACCTGTGATAATAAAGCAGCAAGTTTAGACCATGCAAACACGAATGTCGCAGTGCAACACAAAAATGATAACGATGTCATTAAAGTTCTTTTTATGTCATTAATCAAGTTTGTTTTCGTTTCTGCATGTAGGTATCTTGACGTACAGAACCGTTTAACTATTTTGAAAACTAAACCTGTTGAAAATGTTAAGCTAAGCAGCAGTTGTGACAGGGCGCACGTGTAACATCGAAAGTCGTTTTCTGATCTGCAGGGAAAAAATCGGAATGCCAAAAGTTGTTTCAAACATCACGAACTCAAACTATCTAATTTACTTTTTCAAAGGGCATTTCCAGCGACTCGACCGCCATCGCCGTCCACAGCTGTTTCATCAATCCAAATACCACTACCACCTCGGTACAGGCTCTTATGCGTCCAGAGACAGGACTGGTGCTAGTTAGTCCCAGACCACCTGCGCCTAAACCTCCTCCTGTACCTAGAGACCAAAGAAGATAATGATAACAATAATAATAATAATAATAATAATAATAATAATAATAATAATAATAATAATAATCGTCCAGACTTCGTCCCATAGGTTGACTTCCACTGATCGCCCAACTTAAGCCAGTATGCATCAGCTCACCTTCAAGTAAATGCGAGTAGTCAGCCATGTATTGTGTGACCAGCTGCTGGAAAGTTTTTTCCTTGGCTCCAGGATCAAGAAGCCAAGATGCGACCTTGGGGTCGTACAGTTTACCGGCCAGGGAGATGCCACAGCCGCGGGCCAACACCTGCAATACACAATGTTACTATTTCGTTCCTGTTCTTATAGAATGATACGATTTTTGTTTTTACATATTTACCTGGTTGACTGACTGTCTATCTGTCCATTTATCTTCCTGTCCGTCTGTTTATTACCGTTCTTTGTCAGTCTGTCCGTTTGTCTATCTATTTATCAATCTGTATGCTTCTTTGTTTTTGTCTGTCTGCTGATTTGTCCGTTTATGTCTGTCTGTCTGTCTGTTTGTCGTTCTGTCCGTCTGTCCGTCCGTCTGTTTACTTGTTTGTCCATTTGTCAGTTAGTTATCTGTCTGGGTCGAGTTTGTTCCAGAGCCGATTAGCGCTAACACAGGGCTAAATACTAAACCCATGTTTGTGTATACTACGGTTTAGTCTAATTTGAGCTTCGATTTTGGGTTTAGCAATCGGGCTTCCAAAGAAAGTTGAACTGTATTTTATACGAACTGAAATATAGTCCTTAGTGAAGAGATTGCTCTTTGAAATTTGGCCCAACAAAGGGTTAAAATTAACCATCTTTCAAACAACCTGGCCCCGTATGTCCACCTGTCTAACAATTCCGACATAATATACAGTGTTCACCTTGGCATTCTCTTTCACATCAAAGCAAATCTTCACCAACTGCTGCTGTTTTAACTCAAGCAGAGGTTTAATCGCTTCAAGTCTCTCCGTTAAGGACAAATTGGTAGCTACCGCTGCCTCCTCCTGAGTGCTGGCGATACGTTCAGCATCCGGGACCTGTCCTGGCTCCAAAAACGACAAATAGTACGCGTCCTTTCTTCCCCAGCTGACAGCGAGACCCACGACCGTAGTATCCTCTTCACCTACCCTCAACCCCTTTGATGAACTTTCATTGGAACCTGAAAAAACAGAAAAAAAGTAAAAAAAGATTTTAAGTATATGGCCACATCCCTCTAAATATTTATAAATTAACAGATAGTTGTCAATAAGACAAATATTATAATCTGAATTAGAACGTAATTTTTCGATCGCGTTTAATGTGGCGTGAGCGTGCACCTAAATCTCGACACACGCAGAGTCGTGCATCTGAATCGCAACATACAAGAGCGTATCTGGAAGGCTAGCTGGTACTAAGAAAGTGCTTTCTAAAAGGTTTCCAAAGGAAAAGCGAAGTAATAACTGAAAGTGACGATCCGGATACGGAAGGAACGAACTTTGCTATGGAAATGAACTGCGAAAAACCGGTCGGTCAACAGCGGAAGCAAGAGTTGTTCTTTTTTTATACTCCGACACAAATATTTTTTTTTCAGCAAGTATGTTAAAGTTAAGTTCCTGTGTTCATTGTACAAACCGTACAATTTGAGTTGCAGATCCTGAGCTTATACTCACTCTTAAGGTATTTCCAAGTTTGACACAAGGCAAGCTCCCAGGCAGTCACCATTAATTCCAAAATAGAAATACATGCTCAAAACGTAGGGGGAGGGGGTCTATAGTGTGTCAAAACCTTAGTTGTCTGATGCGATGATAACCAGGGGGGTTAAAACCAACATTTGATGATATTTTTATTTTGATATTAGCAAGAGTAACAGAAGGTCACTTACCAGCAGCAGCGTTGAACCGAGCGCCTATTGTGGGCGCCGAACCCGGCAACCTTTCACAAGCAACAGCCAGAGCAAAACGGGATTGTGCTTTCCATTCTAACATAAATGTGTCAAACAGTCGCTTATGACCAGCTACATCTATGATCGATAGGGAATCGTCGGAGGAGTAGCTGTGGCTGGGAGAACCAATGGGCGCTTGGTAGGGCGACCGAGGCGGGGACGTAAGGGTACCACATGCTGCCTTACACTGGGGTGTAGAGGACTCTTGAGCAGCAGCCAGGCGTGGCTGCTGACCACGTGGCGACCTACGTAAACATGGCGTTGCTTCCTGTAACAGCCCATTACCACTTGCAGGGTGTTGTACCATGTCATGCGTTGTGTTGGAGGGGCGTAATGTGGAACCACGTTGCGACCTACGAAAACAAGGCGAAGTTTTTCTTTCTAAAGGTCTGTTTGTGCGAGAGTGAGATGGAATAGCACAAGAGGCCGATATCGTGAAATTTGCTGGGCGTGCTGAGTGACTACGGGGTGAACGCCGGATACAACCAGTTTGGCGAGGGGAGGGAGTGGGTGCTAGCATCTGGTTTTGGTTTCGAGGTGTGCGTCGTGGTGTCATTCCACGGCCGACGGAAGGCCTCGACCGGGGTGGTGTGGATGGAATGAGATCAGGTGTGCTGGCACCTTCTTTAGGTGTTTCAGTGTCACCAACTCGTGTCTCCTTTAACTTTCTCTGCAGTTCTCCTGGATTATCATCACCAGTTTTGCCATCTTTAGAACCTTCTTTCGATTCTCTCGATCTTCTCTTTCGACTACTTCTTGTCAGCTGGTATTTCATTTCGAAATCAACCGTTTTGTTTCTATTTGAGTGTTTCATTGGTTTAGATATGATATTCGTAAATCTTCTTTCTTCTTCTTTAGCAGTATTTATACAGCTCATACTGTCATGATCAATTCCACGATTTTCGAGTGAGTTGCCATTCTGCCCTACAGCCTGTTGCTCCATCATCTCAACCATCGCTAGAGTTTCTAAACTGATCTGCGACTCTTCGCCACAGCCTTCGGTAAAAGATAAATGCAACGAAAACGACTCCATTCCAACATCACTGCGTGACACACTGACCTTTCTTTGTGTCCCACAAGGAGTGAGGACCAGGGCCTGGTTATTTGTCACACATTCTCCATTTGGAGAGCACACATTTGCCCCAGTCTCACTTGGCGTCATACCAAGAAATGAAGCGGAAAAGGGTGACTGTGAGTGGTATGGCGTGCGAATTCCTTCTGATGATTGGAAGCGAGGCTGTGTCTGGTACTCACCAATGATGTCATCATCCTCGTCTATGGCTCTCTCCAAACGAGGCGATATAAAAACACTTGTAACTGTCTGTGGTTCATTTGTAACGAGATTGTACTGTGCGACAAGACAAGTATCACTTAAACTACAAACTATTCCTTGAGATTGAGACACGTCAGGGATCTCTTCAGTCGCTGGGTTCGTTTGAAATCCGTCCTCAACGACCTCCTCGTCTTCAAAGGGTTCAGAGTACAACTCCACAGAGGTTGAATGTCCTGTTTCTTTCGTGCATGCTTTTGATGTCGCAGAAGAGTTCCAAGAATTGTCAAACAACAGTGAAGAAGAACACGATACTCCAAAGGACGATGTCTCGTCCATGAGTGTTATCACTTCTTTTTCACCTCCACTGGCTTGATGACTAATAGTTTCTTGTTTTCTTTCTTTATTTCCAAAAGGTTGTTTGGCTTCTTTCGATCTCGCCGTGTTTCCCTGGCCTTCCTGACACGTAAAATTAGGTCTTCGCGCTGTTGATTCTTGTAACACATATTTACTGATCTCACATTTGATATCAGTTTCTTGAGAATCTTTTTTTCGTGGTTGTTTCTGTTTAGGAATGTCAATTACGAGATCTTCACATACTTCAGCAGATGGCGAGCGACGTTTGTTTCGCTGGAGTGGTGGGTCAGGGGAGACTGATGAACAGCCATTCTGTACCAGGCCTAGTTTTGCCGCGGTACCTCCTCTACAAACACTAGCACCCGGGGTCCTGGAGCCGAGCTCTGCTGCTCCTTGTCCGCATTCGGCCATTTGCAAGCCATCATTAACTCCACTAGATTTGCCCTTCTCCTCCTTTAAAGCGGCTTTAGCTGTTTCTAAATTCTCACAACTTCCCACAACAAAGTCGTCAGCTTCCTGTCTCATTAGGATGCCTTCTGAAACTGGTTTTGAAGTTGAAACTCTTGAAGCCATTACATCAAAGTTTGAATGACCATTATGTGAGAGCCCATCATTATGTGAGAGCCCATCATTATGTGAGAGTCGATCTACACTCGTGTTTGTCTCACGACAAGCATCCGTCACACTGGACGTACAACCAGTGTTGCCGCTGGGTCGCTTGTCAGTACTTCGAGTCTCGGCTGAAGTAGCAACATTGTTTGACAAAGAAGTTGTTTTCACCTGTGAAGACCTTTTTTCTCTCATTGAGAAGCGGGTCGTGTTTCCGCTCCTGAGTTTCCTTCTCTTAACGCTGCTGCTGGTACATATACCTCCACGTCTGTAGCTGGTGTCCCCACTGATCCTGCTTCTCCTGTTCCCAATGGTACTATTGCTGCTACCCACGCTACTATCACCTGTAACAGAGGTAATACAATGTCGGAGACGGTGAAATAAACCGTAACACAGTCCACACAAGGGGTGTTAATGCATTCCCCAACTGAGAGTTATGTGATTAGTACAAAAAAACCAACAACAAAACAGGAAAGAAAAAAAGAGGAAGAAACAGAAATAGGAGGTAAAAAACTGGGGAGGGGAGGGGGTACCTGACGGTGCCCACTTTCCCGGACAGATTGAATCCCTTTCTGGGGCAATTCCTTTGACTTTTCCCTAAGAACATCATTATGCTACTAGGTTAGTACTCTCTGCCTTCGAAACAAACAGAAGCAAATATTAGCTTACAAATATCTGATTATCTGAGCAGCAACGCAGAATGAGTAGCCTTCGGTGTTGTACATTCGATTCCTTACGTTTCTTTTGTTACCTGTTGGGTGATTCACGACCTCGGGTGGTTTCCACTGAACTCCAAGCTGTGCCACATCCTTCTGCAGCAAATCTTTTGCCTCTTCGACAATCAACTTAGCAGCATCCCCCTCAGTCAGTCCTTTTCTCCCCGCTACCCAGATAACACGAGCGTGATTCCTTTCTCGTATCTCAAAATCCGTCTCACCGTCTCTCCTGCGCCCGCTGGTAAACGGTACAGCGTTGCGAAGAATTTGCTCCACTTCACCATGCGCAGCAGATGCAAGTGCTGCAATAGTGTGATAGCCAGCGTTATACAGAATTCGCGCACGCGCAGCGTTGAGGACGGATATTCGTACCAGGTCACACAGCTCTCGCTCCACTCCGAAAGATAAACGGCTTTGGAACTGTGACACCAGCAGCTCCAAGTTACTCCAGCCAAGCTTCTGGCAAAATATGGTAACCATGCCTGCAAAAGTTGCTGCTGAGCCCTGGAGCGACTGCAACATCCCCTTGGTGACTCCATATCTGCGTGCTACCACTGGCAGAGGTACCTGAGAAAGAGGTTTACAAACGAAGTTTTTAGCCAGTAAACAGGTTTCTCATAAGATAGCGGGACCAAAATATACCAGCACCTGGATACACAAGGGCCAGTACCTGCTTTCTTTAGACTTTGGAATCGGAATTAGAACAAAAATGTTTGATATTGGCTGCCTATTCCGCTACTTGAAAACTTTATGATACCCCTGGAAAAAAGGGTTTTCTAGTACCACTACCACTACTACCATTACTATTACAACCACTACAACTATTACTACTACTACTACTGACTACTACTACTACTACTACTACTACTACTACTACTACTACTACTACTACTACTACTACTACTACTACTACT
>JAOBYE010666628.1:0-41952 GCA_025403585.1 Parazoanthus swiftii
ACGTCGATCTTATCATGAACTTAATTCGCAGAATTTAGTTCGTCGCGTCTGAAGTTCGACGTTTGACCCGGGCCTAAAAATCAGTAAGATTCAATATCACTTCTGGTTATCACCTCAGTATCATGGTACCATTTCCTTTCAAAAGAAAACCAGGTCATTCCGCTCTCCTTGAGAAACTTGACCTTATTTAAGGCCTATCGAAAAAATTCTCCAGACAACACTGTGTAGGGGGTTGGGGTGAAACTGGCTCTTGGCAAAAGAGGATTGTTTTGATATTCTCGCTGAGGCAAAATATCCGGACTGACCCGGATGTTCTAGAATTGCTCACAGTAACAACGTGGTCGGTTCACATGCCGCAAATCGCATAAGTTCTTGTCTGACGACGATAACATTTTCGCACTCCAGCTTATTAACCATTTTAGCTCGAAAGCCGAGATAACTGCAGAAGGGTAAAACATACAAGAAACAAAGGGAAGTGACATTTATAGTAATGTGATGGAAATACGACGTCGCGGAGAGAAATCTCTCGATTCTTTCCCCAACCTAAACCTGGATGTTTGCAAGAATCAGCAATCTAAAATATATGGAAAAGTTATCCAAATTTGTCAAAAACATGTCACCTGTAATAAATTTTGTAGGAACAGAGGATATTTGTTCACGAGAAACAAGTACGTTAATATCAGCAATCTTTGTGTTTATGATAAAGATAATGCATGGAAGACTGGTTTTTGTTCATGTTTAATATACCCCCAAATGATTTTAAAACAAGTGATGTTTGTATTAACAATGGTAACCGATTTATAAGCGCGTAAAGACAATTTTTAAATTGAAAGTTCAATAGCTGTTAATACTTAGTGGTAGCCGCAGGAGCTCTGCGTTCTGCGGGGGTGGCCATATGGAAGGCGACCGTATTGGCTAAAACTATTTTGTCACGCATTGGTGACGACATCGCTTCCACGTGGAACGGGCTCGAGCGCCTCCCAATTCCCTGCAGAATCCCCATTTTGATTGCTATTACTGTTGGAGACGCATGCCAAATTTCAGGACAAACGGGCGAGATATATTGAAAGTAACAATAATAATAACAATAATAATAACAATAACAATAACAACAACAACAATAATAATAATAATAATAATAATAATATTAATAATAATAATGATAATAATAATAATAATAATAATAATGATAATAATAATAATAATAATAATAATAATAATAATAATGGTGCTACCCAGACGGCAAATCCACAGAGAGGCTCTTCAATCTTCATCCATCTTGGGGACCAACGGCTTAACGTCCCTGTCCAAGGACGGTTTGGCGAAAGAAGGTCGCCCAAATATATTCAACCTTGCGTCCAAGCCGGAAATTGAACCCAGGCCTTCAAGTTAACAGTCCGAGATCTTATTGACTGAGCTAACGTCGCACTCCCCACGCATGTCGAACGGCAAAACGATATCAAGGCTTTGGTGATCTCTATAAAGCCCAAGCTTTCTGGGATTAAACCTTGGCCAAACGGCGGACTTGCATGGTGCATTCAGCCTCCAATTGGTTTTGCCACCAACTTGCATTGATTTGCATCGTGTTGACTTGCAACATCTGTGAACAGGCTTAATTTCGCTCGATCTTGCAACAAATGCTTGTCACAACTCAACGCAAGTCCATTAAAGTTAGTGGCCAATCGAAGTGCAAGTTGAACGCAAGTTTGAAGGTCAAAACTTGCACTGACTTGCATCGACATGCAGGCCCGTTTGGCCAACTATTTAAATCAGAACACATGGAGCAAATGAATACACTTGCAATACACCTTGATTGGGTTTTGTTGATTTGTTATAAGGTATTCTTTATTTGCGTTATCTGTTCTCCGTATACGGTACAAACTTTCAGTAGGTTCACCTTGTTATCTTGCTGATGGTTTAAGTACATATTTGTTCCAGATCGTGGCTATAAGCGGTTAGCATTTATCTACTAAGATCTTGCAGTTGATAAAACAACCGGTACTTTCTAAAAGATACGATGCAAAACCCTTAACTTAAGTGCAAACGGAAGCGTTTAAAACAACTAAAAAAATGACAACTACTTTTAATTAATAGCAGTCTCTTAATTCAGGTAAAAAAATGCTACAATAATTAATTAGGTATAAGAATCGATGGCAACCAACAATTTTTTATGTTCTAAGTGTTTCCTTCAAAATCAGCCAAAATACTAATCAGTAGGAGCGGTTTTCAAAACCAGCTTTAAAGAACGTCCATGTTACTGATGAGTACACATTCAAGTTTAGTACTTACTTAAGATTTGGAATTGTTTGAGAAAACGAAAGTGAGAGCATGCGTGGCGAAATAGAGAACTCGGTAATGCCCCGCTTCACAAATAGCTCCAATTTACACTGCTAATTATCTTTACTTCCGTTCGACCTACGTGAAAGATATAGAGTGTGTCTTAAGGTCCTAGGATCATGCGAAGATTATGCTAAAGTCAAACAGGTTTTAGTCAAGCTTCGCGGAATAGTTTGGCCTCGCAACATGTCAACAGTTATTCCCAGTGGGCAAACACAACAAATAAACCGGTTCAAAACCCGATGCACAAGTTTGTTTCTGCCAAGATTCTTGCAGAAAGTTCGCGCTTGCTCAACAAGTTAAGTCTTTCGCGTTGGTCGAGCAGGTAAAGGATATATATGTTCTGCTAGCAGGGCAGCTCCAGTTAGGAGCTAGTAATCGAACAACAAATTACAGTACATCTTTAAAAAGAAGCTTTGCAGGAACATTAAAACGTTAAAATTTTACCTTGAGACTCAAATTTGTCCTAGAGAATACCTCAACATAGGAGGAAGGTACTTGAGTGTTCCTAATGCGAACTGGTTTTAAAGATTGCCTTAGAATAAAATGTGTTATCCTTATCTATTACTAGCTATAGTAGTTTTACAAACACAACTAACATAAAGTAGAGTTCAAACGGTTCGACAAGAGTAAAGTTCTGATAAAGCTTATTATGAAGATTGAACTAAAAACGCTATGATAAAAGCCCATTTGCTAGCAAGGCGGCTCTTGTTATGAAACAATACTCACAATAACTAATAACAACACACCCTTTAAAATGAGGCTTTGCAAAAAACACTAAATCTAAATTTTTCCTTGTAACAATTTAGTAGAGTTTTTGAAAATATTTTGACAAAAGGGAAATTCCAGCAAAGTTTCACTTTATATTTATTAAACTAAAATAAACGCTATGATATGGAAAAACCTTATGAATGATAAAAACTGTGTCAAGAAAATCAATTTTAGCATTTACTTTTACTTGTTTTTGTTTTAGTTTTAGTTTATCTCATCAGACTTGATGGTGTTCTGTCGGGCTTCGGAAGAGAGGGTCTGGGGATCGGGAAAGGCTTCGAGGCTTGAGCCCCAGTCCACCAGCCGGTTCATACAGCTCCTCATCTGCTCGCCGTGCAACACAGCTCGCTCCGTCCCAACTACTCCTCCCTTCTTCTCGCTACTTGCCATATAGCACTGCCAACGAACTTCCTTCTCATTCCTCACTGCATCTGTTACGATAAAATTATACAGATCATACCGTCAAATCCCGGAAGTAATGATCCCTGAAAGTATCGATCCCCGAAAGGAGCGTCAATTTTTAAAGTAAAAAAAGTAAATTGGTACATTCATATTGCGCCTTTTTTAATAAACAAGCTCAAAGGCGCATTGCAATGATCAGTTTACCCCCAGCGGACGAAAGCATATATAGGCGCCTCTGGCAGCCGCTTTAATGCGGTCCATGTATGCTGGTATTCATTTTACCGACCTCGGAAGGATTGGAAGCTGAGTGAACTTTGTCAGGAAAAAAAGTCAACCAAATGTTCAACCCTCGACCAGGCCGAGGATTGAACCCGGGATTTATGTTTGGGAGGCAAAGATTTTACCAAAGATCCAACCCCTCCTTAAGAGGATACTTTGTTAATTTCCGTTGGTAACGATCCCCTCTCCTCCAAGAGTTGATTTGACGTCATTGACGTGCTCAACGTCTGGTTAACGTCAGGTATATTCTATTGAAATGCTTAATTTAACTCCCATAACTAAAGCAAAGTTTTTAAACTATGAGTAGAAGAGTGCAACATGTCGAATATATGGGGGCGATTTATCGTCTTTCACGACTCATGAACCAAGCCTGACGTTAGTCAGACTATGTGACGTCAGTCGTGAGTTTTTACACCGAAGTAGAGCCTTCAGTTTAGCAGTCGAAATAACCACAACTTCCTCTCTTGATTCTTTCAGGAGAGGAATTTGTGTGTTACAACACTTAACATGGTCGCTGCCTCTGATCCGAGGGCATAAACTTTTGAAGAGTGGGAATGAAGAAAACGAAAATCTTCTTCGATTACTCAATAGTTAGTTAACTTCACTGAGACCCTCTTTAGACACTGGTTTATATCTATATCAGAAGGATAACCATGAGTTAATTGTAACCTAACACATGTGGCTCACCTGCATCTGTCATAAACGTCTTAAAGCTGGGCAGCTTGGGTTTGACGATTTCATGTGCAAGCACCAGGGCTTTTAGCGGGTCTTTCGCTTCTTCTTCAACTTCTGCAGATAATTGACATATGAATATAAGGTACTGGTAAGATCTAACAGAAAAGAACGTGACGATACCTACGTAGTTTCCGGACGAATTTTGGTACGAGGTCGCAATATAGGAATATGGGAGTTGTGTCGATGAGGGAGTGGAGGATTCTTCCAATTTAGGAGCGCACACAAAACTCGCCCAAAAACTCGATGTTAGGAGTTCTGCCATAAAAGAATCCCTTTCGCAATCTTTTAGAATCACTCAGTTTTTAATATTTTTGACTTACCCTTTTGTTTGACAGTTTTGATTGAAATGCCGTGTCTCAACGCAGCAACACAGAACAAGGCGGTGATACGATCGCTCGACTCTTCCTCTGATTCAGCAGCCTCGTCTTTTTCCTTCTCGTTTTCCTCTTTTCTCTCGTTTTCCTTCTCATTTTCAATTGGAGTTTCAGCCTTCTTTTCTTCCTGAACATGTTCTTCTTTTTGTACATTTTTCTTCAGTTTTTCACTTTGCGTGTTGTTTCTATTATCCACTTCCGTTTTGGAATGGTTTTTCTTGAAATTGGGACTTTTTTCAGCAACTGAACTCAAAGTTCTGCTTGTTAATCTATTCCAACCCCTAGTGGCCCCAGATGAAGAGTACTGGTGTTGGAATGAATTATTAGCCCCTGTTGGAGGGTACCATGTTCCTTTATAAAACGTCGGCGCAGTAGGTGGTGCAGGTGCCTGAAGTAAGATAACAATTACTTGATTCACACACACACACACACACACACACACACACACACACACACACACACACACACACACAAAACTTGTTTAAAAAATATTTCGTGCAAATACAAACGAAACCAAAACGAAAAACATGATTATAAATGGAGGCACAACTGCTTTGCAATTCTCAACTCTAGAAATGAAGATAGGACTGGAACCGTCTGCCCAAACGGTCCCAGAAAGCAATGTTACAAATGCTAATTTACAAGAACGAACATTACACAATCATTAGCAAGTAATGGACAATGGATTTTCTCATCGCATTGGTTTTTAGATAAGATAAAGTCACATGCATTGTGTAATACAATAGCGTTCGGAGGTTGTTTAAAACATTCATTACCGTTTGGGTAGACCCAGCCCTTTTGTAATTCCAGTAGTGGGAAATACCGATGCGGTTAGAAGTGTAACAGGGCTTAAATTTTGAATGCCTTTAAAATTAGACATGCGTGTAGTAACTTTTTGATCCTTTCAGTAAAATTAATTGCTGATATAAATAGAAACTTCAGATAAAAAGTATAGATACACACTCAAAAATTTATATGCATGGTGAATAAAAATAACAAAAGACCTGTTTGCAAATGTACGTGATATAACTAATCGTATTAGACAGTATAAAACATATCTGCACATGCAAATCAGTTGGTACTTTCTTTAGAGTCTGTTTGATATAGAGTTCAGTAGTGGCTATCATATCACTAATGGGGAACGAATCCAGATGTTTCGGTAAACAGGGCCCGGAAGCCGCAAATCTGGAAAGGGGGTGGGGGGGGGGGGGTTTCTGCTGAAAAAGACGATTTTTCAGTGCTTGCTATTAAACGTCTCCAAAATGACGACGAAAGGGGGAGGGGTGCTATAAACATCTTTCCTAAAAGCGCTCACTCATACCTGTTTGTCTGTCCAGCCCATATTTGGAGAGTGACAAGGCATTGACGGGGCCTGGGGAGGAGCATAGGACGGAACTTGGGGCGAATGGAAGTGTACATTGCCATGACTATCCATCACTCCTCCAAAGCCGTTGTTTGCCTTAGGACCTGGGCCCAAACCATATGTGTTGTTATGCGGGTTGCCAAAGTTGGGATCAATATTTCTTTGCATCACAGATGCAGGTGGCATTCCCGATGGAGTCGGCATTCCTGATGCTACCGGCATACCTTGCGTGTGTCGCATATCTAGTCCGAAGTTGTAGTAAGGATCAATGATGTCCCCGCAAGCGCATGGTGGGCTGAGGGAGTAAGACTGTTGTTGATGAGGGAACCCCTGTCTATATGGTGCCTGATGAGAACACGCCTCTTTGGGATGATTAACATTTGCTTGAGGTGCGGGTTTGGCATTCATAATCGCTAGAATCTGTTCGAGGACGTTGTCAGGTTTACTGCAATTAAAGTCATTTCCGTGGTTACATTGACTCGCTGGAGGAGGCAACTGAGTGAAGGCGTTAGAAGCAAATCCCTCTTGATTGGCAGCTTGTGGGTATGCAGCGCCACCAGCGTAAAATGGCAGACCTGATCCAGGCTCTCCACATTGGTGCTGACCGTGGAAAGGAACTTGCCCTGGAAGAAAAAGGTTAGAGCCCCCAATTCTGTTGTCTGGAGGAAGTCTAGGTCCCTGGGTTGATGCTTGTAAACCGAATGCTGCACCAATGGCACCATGCTGCTGATGACAACCGTTAGTAACACCTGGGTTGGGTAACTGCATCATTGGTCTTATTCCTGCACCGGAACTTGCCGTTAATCCTGCGAGCCCGGATGTAAAATTATTATATCCTTGGCTTGCGTAGTGTTGTTCACTTCCTCCTGGAGCAAGGTTTCGATTTTGAACCGGTCCTTCGCCAAACGGATTAACTGCGGGTGGTACGGAGGGGTTAAACGCTTGTACTGGTGTCGGAGAATAATTTGTTTGAGAAGGAAAGTATCCATTCTGATCTTGCATCTGAGGACAGGTGGCTCCAGAATACGTATTCGGGACAGCTACGGAACTGTTATTTGTTGTATAAAACTCACCAGATCCCCTCTGAGCATTGCAGTCGGACACCAATTTTCTGTTCTGATATTTGAACTGGCTTCCCATGTCTCTATTCACTTGCTGTTTACTTATATCTACGTGGTGGCCATGTGATAACTCGCGATATGTCATGTCTATATTTTGGGGTTTTGTCGCAAAAAAGGATTCATTTGAAGTGAACTTGTTGGCCGGTTTAAACTCCTTGTATTCCTTTTGTTTTTCGTTGTCTTTACTTGCAACGAAAAATTGTGCAGAGGTATGTTTCTGTTTGGAAAGAAGAGTTTTTAATTTAAGGTGGCTCGAAGCAGTTTTACCGTTTTCAATGCCACTGAACTTTATGAAAGGTTTTTTCTTTTGTAGAGGTAGATTACGCTTACTTGTTGATAGCTGATGTTCCTATAACTTTTAACCTTACCAACACTTGTTTGTCCACGGAAACTTGTGTTACCATGGCACCTAGACAAGGCCTCGAAATACCTTATTTTTAGCATTAGATTGCGTTTACACAAAAATTTGTCGGTGAGCTTCCTTTGTTATTTCATCAAAATTGTTTGCTCATCAAAAATTATTTCATCAAAGGTGTTTGCGCATCAAAACGCACATTTAAGGAAATTTTCAAAGAATTCTGTCAAGAGGTTTTTGGCTAACCTTTATATTTAAAATATTAAGGTGACGCCAAAACCTCTTGACAGAATTTTTTCAAAACTTCCTCAAATGTGCGTTTTGGTGCACAAACACCTTTGATGAAATAAAAAAAGGAAGTTCACCGACTAATTTTTGCAATCAAATGTTAAAAAAAGGTCGTTTGAGGCCTCAACAAATTGCCATGGAAACAGAATTTCCGGTGGCAGTACAAGGATTGATAAGCTGAAACGTTGTTGTAACATGCGCTAACAAACATTGATACGAATCTATCATTATGTTTGAAAAAGCCTTTCAAAAAGATCTGTGGCACAGCAAAATGAAAAACAGATGGGAGCCACCACAAGTAAATAAATAAATGGATTGAAAGAACTGAATTCGTCCTATTCACAGGAGTGACAGACATTTGCAGGCAAACAAGAGATAAGTAATCATACCTAGAAACTAACAAGTAAAAAGTGATTCATGGAAGTGAAACTTAGAAAGAAAATACATACAAGCAAATTTTAGAGTAAAAAAAAATAACTGGGCATTGAAGCTAAGTGATTATACTAAGGAAAATTACATCCTGCTCTGCTCCGTTGGTTCGAGTAAGTTGTTGTTTGAAGAAACCAGAAGTACCTATTTGGTGCACATAAAATTGTTGATGATTTTGAAGACACCATCACTTTCCATATACGGAAAGTAGAATTCAGGGTCTTACAGATGTATCATGGAGTTTCCTTTGCATGACCAGGAAAACATAAGGGCGAATTTGGTCGAGCATATTGGCTTGGCTTTGAAAGTGTTTCTGGAGAAAAACGTAGCACTAGCCAAAAAGAATCAAAATATATTATGTATCCATCGATTGAGGTCGATAAAACTATCGAACACCAGAGATAAAATCATTACAGGTAAATATGTCTTCCATTCACACCCCTCAAGATCACATGGTCTGTCCATTATTAGACACAAAGGACTACAAAGAAAAAGAATGAACGGAGATAGGAACGAACTAATTGGTGAATTAAAGAAAGGATGGAGACGAGAGAAACATAGACAGATTGCGTTAGTCGCAACAGATTCAGTGAGTTCAGTGTATACAAACCTCTTTCTCAGTGAAAGTAGTTTTTCCGCTTACAGAACCGTTTGTCAGTTTCCATTGTTCTTCTTTCTGGTTTCTATTCCTTCTATCTTTGAAGGAATCACGAATTTCCCCTGCACGCCTTCTTTTCTGAGTCTGGTGTTTTATACGTTCTTCAAGGAAAGCTTTTCTTCCTGCCAGCTTTGTTTTATTGAGTTGTTTCTCAGAGCCCTCGCAACGTACCACAAATTTTCTCAGATCTTCCTCCTCCTCAGAGGTTGTCATTCCGGACTTTTCGTTCAACGAACGTGTATTGCTACTAAAATCTTCATGGAAATCTTTGAAGGAAAGTCCCTTTTTGTTTAACCTTGGAGAAGGGCGTCTTTCGTCTTTATCTTCAGATTCTTCAGAGGAATATGTTTCGCTGCTAAGACTCTCTTGCGTGCTGTTCAGTTCTTCTCCGCTTTCTGATATTTCTTCCTCTGAAGTTGACTCAATATCAGAATCATACGTGAGGTTTGCGTCCGTTTTTTCATCTTTATTCCTGTACGGAGCATGATTCAGTTCCTTTCCCTCACTCTCGCTATTTGAGGGCGTGGAGTTGATACTACAAACAACAGACTTAGACAACTTTGATCCATTCCCATTACCTTTACCTCTATTAGAAGGGGCCTGTCTGGGACCTTTTTTATCGCCAGCGTTACCAGAAGATCCCTGGCTATCAAAACCGGAGTTTGGCTTTGGAGACCCATATCCCTTACTTCCTCCATGCGGCCCCTTCTTTGAAGGGTCCAGTCTGTCTTCCAAGTCCTCGACTACGTCTTTAGTATGAGGTGCAACTGGGCAAAGTTCGCAGTCACAGGGCACATGGCGATAGTAACAGTAAGAGGGAGAAAAACACGTCCCTTGCTGGGTCCCCCTGCGGTATTGGTGTTCCTGATGATCCGCTGTGGGGTAGTATGGGGCAGGTGGTACGTAGTCGGGGGAGAGCCAGTTTGATTTTGCGGGTGGTGAGTCTCCCCTCTCCCACGGAGAGATCATCGGGTTGGGTCCAGGCCGGTATCTTGGGACAGACCTTGCTCGGCCGGTAGTTGCCGAGTTTCTCCTGGGACGAGGGCAGTCACAACGAGGGCGTGGAGGTTGATTGTACATCACGTGACTTTGTTGGCGGGTTCAAGACCTATGAAATGGTTTGACAATGACAAAGAAAAAGCTCAAAAAATTATAAGTTCATAGCTCCCACGTCGAGCTTTTCTGTCTTTCTTCTTTTTTCTTTAGCCGGAATTCAAATCATCTGTTACCAATTGCTATTTCGAAGAGGTAAAATTATTTTTTAATAACTGGTTAGAAACTGTTCCGTTTGTTAGTAATTAAAGGGTAGAATTACTTGTATATGATTGGCCCGTGGGTTCCTTAGACTAGACACCTTGAGTGATATTTTTAGCTATTCAATAGCTCGTAGCTTCGTCAGTATTCGCTGGTTAACCATAAAATTATATATCTCTGGAAAGCTTATAAAATTCTCTAATTGACGGGGTACATTAATTTTGCAAAATCGTCTTAGTTTGTAGGCGAGAACTAACACACTGTTTGCGACCGCGTGTTTTCCCTTCATGAAGCGCCAATTTCCTCAGTTTGTAATTTTTGTCATCGTTTGTTAACATTCTAAATTTAGCACAGTTTGAATACTATTGACGTGACAGGGAAATTTTTAATTTAAAACATTTTACTGATTGAATTTTTGCGTTTACAAGTGCAGGTGCAAGTATTCAGAAAGAATTACAGTGTGCAAAGGATAAATTAAAAGTGTCGCCATGAAATTGGCAAAACGTTCTGCATAAGAAAAAGTACAAATACAATTTTAAAGACACTGGTGTTAATACTTGTCTGAAGCCTCACGTATTATCTGATTCCATTTGTAGCAGTAATCATACTGCTGCGAGTTCAGTTTGGAACTAATTTACACCAGAGAATTTTTCAAAGTTAGCAAAATTGCATAAGCCCGGAGGGCAAACGCAATTTGGAAACTTTGAAAAACATTCGAGTGCAAGTTATTTTCAAAAATGAACGAGAATTAGTATGATTACTTGTTAATCACATACATGAAAAACTAAGTTAAGAGTCTACTGTACCTTCCCTTCGGGTTGGACTTTTTTTGTTTTCAAGATTGTACTTGAATTTTCCCCTACTCTATTTTGATTGGCTTATTGACTTTTTATTGTTTCCAATCAGATTTGAGAAAATGCGTTTCTATATTAAAAACTGAAAACCGCTTTCAAAAATTTCCCGCCAAAAACTTGCCGCACGTCGAATCTTCTAGCCGGCGGGAACAACTTGCTGACGTGCTGAAACTTGAAACTTGAAACTTGGATAAACTTCACTGAAACTTGGATAATCAGTTTTTCGTCCATGTTGTCCAGTTCTTTAAGGCGAGAACTTCGCTTAAAGACAGAAGAAGTTTAAACCAAGACTCGATGAAACAGCTTTATCCCTTAAAGAGTTAAAAATCAACACGAAAACGAAAACTGACGGTTTGTTAACTTGACGATGTTTTTTCGTTGTGTTTTCTCTGTGGCTGTGATCAAGAAAATCTTGCTTCAAAACCAGACTTGTGAAAGAAAGAACTCATAAAAAAATCGAACATCAAGTGATAAACGGTAGTTGGTTGAAGTGTAAGCTTCTTGCCAGTTGAGAACTATTGAGAAAACTATCCGAGTACACAACAACTCGCAATGCCAATGGAGTTACATGTATTGCAAGCACGCCGATAAGGTATGTTTTGTTCAAACACATTATCCCTCGTCCAATTTTATTGTATTTTTGTAGGTATGGAATTAGAATGAAACACCACCTTAGTTCTCAAAGAATTAATGAAAAATTGCAGTCGTATTTTATGAAAGTGAAAAACACCACTCGTGCTTTGCACTCGTGATATCACTTTCATAAAATACTCGTACAATTTTTTATTAATTCTTCTCGAACGATGGTGTTTCCTTTACATATTTGTCCAAAGCTTCTCTCCTTTGTACAGTATCACGTTCAATTACAGAAACACGCTTAATCTAGTTTAAAAATATATAATTTTTTTCTACAGAGGTATATAACTTGTTTACCTATCGATACGATATGATAAACTACATATAGACTAAAGAGTTGCGGTTTAGTATGCCATATAATATTCTAAATTCATCCAACTTTTCATGAATGTTGTACATTTTTTAAAATGTAAAATCTAAAGGTTTTCATGTTTCGTTAAGTTTTCATTAATAGAACTATAAGTGACTTTGTTATTCATTGTGGTATTTTTTGCGTGTTATAATTCTTAATTTCCTACGGCAGTGACCTGGTAATGCATAGATCTTAAAACTGAGAAGATGTCAATCATATTTTGACTTTTTGTCAATAAATCGTCCATTGTAAGCCTCCATTCGCGGTAGCATATCATTAACTCTTATTATTCCTTTGTTGACAATAAGTTGTTTTGTTTTCAACTAAGGTTAGCTTGTTATTCCATATAACATGCTCTTCAATTTCGCTGCTTTTGCTGGGAGATTTCTTAACGTACGTACGTCATTCATATTTTAGAACTGATTCAAAAAAATTAAAATTTTTAAGTTGATTAGTGAAAAACTGAGCCTATAGATGAAAAACCTAAATCGAGTTTCTAAACTTTCTAGCAAGTTTATGAAGTTTACTTGATACATTATTGCTCTGCCAAATTTTATAATTACGACAAAAGTCGATTGACTTGGCGCTTCATGAAAGGGGAAACGTGGGGTCGCAAACAGCGTGTTAGTTGTTGCTTACAAAGACAATTTTATAAAAATGGCGTGCATCATCAGTTAGAGAATTTTATAAGCTATCCAGTGATATATGGGTTTATGGGTAAACGGTGCATATAAGGGAGCTAGGAACTTAGAACTAAAATCACCGCTCGAGGAGTATGGTAACCTCAAAGCTCTATTGAATATTTGCAATGGCTTCCTAGTTGGTGAAAAACAGACGAGCATACACTTCAGTCGCTTCGCTATAGGCAAAAAATTGTATGAGTCCTCGTCAAATTAAAAATGAATTTCACTTGTAAAAATCATCAGGAAAGTTAAGTTCTACTCCGATTTGACCAGACCCAAGTGTAAAAATGAAACCGAGAAGGAAACCTAAGTACACCGAGCTGTTTTGAACAACTTTTTGGCAACTTTTTAAGATATGAGCAAACTTTTTGGCAACTTTGCTAAAAACTACAGTTTTTGGCAAATTTTTCTACCATTTTTAGTACTTTTGTGGAACTACTTAGCATTTTATGGGCTAAATTGGAATCTTTACAGTCTTATCACCTATACAAATGCTACTATTGTACGTGAATTCCGGGCACAAGTTTTTGCGTGCGAATGTTTCCGCCTGGTAAAAAGCGTGCCATTCCCAAACATTTTAATTTTTTGGATTATTTCAGGAGACACCACGCGACGTAGTTCTCGAACAATTAATGAAAAATACCACGGTAATTGATGAAAATGACATCATTCGTAAAATTACTATTTATTTCAACAAATACTTGCAGTAATTTTTATCAATTTTTCGTCGAACGATGAATTTCTAGGCAAATCCGGACTGATTTAAAATAACTAAACAGGTGAGTCAAGCCCCAAATACGGGTACAATTTGTACCAGTTGATCTGATTAAAGTTTTAACGGGACACCTAAGAAAAACAGAAATCTGTATTTTGTTAAAAAGTTTCCTGCAGACTAATATATAATAATGATACAGATAGCACTTTTTACTTAAAGAAGAAACAAACAGATAAACACAAATTCAATCAAAAGGTATCACAGGTAAGTAGGAACAGGCAAATTCGGCTAAGACCGTTTTCCTCGCATTACAGCGCGGAATCAAATCTATTTTAAAGAATAAAACGAATTAGCTTAAGGAATATTAATAAACTTAAACTAAAACGTTGACCAGAGAACGGAAATCACTTAATGCTACAATGGTGCTACAGAGACAAGAAGTCTCCATCGAAACAATGCATCAAGTGATACTCAACTTACCTTTTCAAAAAGAGGAATATTGGTAATCTCCTTTTCTGTCCCAGTTACTTTCTTTCACCGTTATTTTGTTCTCTTTTCCTTATCTGACTTGTTTGATTGTGCGATACTGGTCTTGCTTATAACGGCTTGCTGACGTCACAATTACCGTTTGCTTACGGCATTGCGCGCACAAATAAAGAAGGGTATTGGATCTGGTACAGGCATGAGCGCGCGCTTTTTAAAGAGGCTGCGCGACAGCAGTTTCAGTATTTTCATTAATATTGATGGTATGGTTTTGAAATTAGAAGAAAATAGCTAAAATTTAGCACTAAAACATTAATAGATAAAGTGAAGAGTTAAAGCCGGTAATTGCCATAATTTGTGAGAGTTGACGTAAAAAATATTATACATTTTGGCTAAACTGTTTGATTTCTGTTCAGCCCAACAAGAATTAAATCAAATTTGATGAACCATAATCCACTTCCATCCGCACTATCCTGCACTTAAATTCATTATCGTTTATTCTATTCTGTTTGTTGGAACAATTTAGACAGATAGAGCTTTTTATATTTGATAAAATTTAACCTCATTTTGCAAAAAATGACGTACCTCGATATGTCGGTGTTTTACCGTGACACAGCACCTTTAAAGCAAACTTCGTTAATTAAGCAAGTGGTTGGTAGTGGATCGTAGACATAAACTCTGAAGCCGGTGATATAAGGCAATGCAAGTCAACAGAAGCCGTTTTGACCTTCGATTTCACGTCTAAACTTGCTGGATTTGCGTTGTGTGGCCAGAGGGACTTAATATTAAGTTTTATGTAAATAATTTCCTCTTTGTTTGCTTGCAAGTCAGAGCAAATTAGAGTAACTTGGATCAACTTTTTTTCTACCTGTTTATCTCTTTATCTTTAGCACATAGGCGATAGCTGGCAATATTTCGCGCGCTTTTTATATGGCGCAACTGAGCGTACATCTATAACACGATAGACGCAAGACCGTGCGTCTATTAACTTGCAACACACAAAAGCAAAACAAAAGTGCTTTGGAAAAACATAAGGCTTTCAAATGGAAAACGAAATATTGAAGTCGACGAGCAAGAATTGGAAGGAGAAGGATTCAGCCGGTGAACAGTGGTTTGTAACCCTGAATGACACGGAAATGGACGAAATATTGCAAATTAAACCGAAACGCCGATAAAAAAAAATAAAAAAAAAACACTAAGAGACAATGCTCTAAAAGAAATGGTCCATAATTAAGCAGTGTGTCTATCGATTTATGGATGCTTCGCCTCGTGCCACTCAAACGCTTCTCTCACGAGTGCTCTCCCCACTTCCAGCTTGCATCCATAACTCGATAGAAGCACGTTAAGCATGGGCCATTTCTTAAATCTTTATCAACCTGTCTATATCTATCCATCTATTTATCTTTCTTTTCTTCTTTCTTTCTTTCTTTCTTTCTTTCTTTGGGGTTAAACGATTAGCGTTACAGCAGGCGGGCGAGGGTTAAGGGATTCCTTATGTATTTTTAAATTCTTTTTGATGTCCAATAAATGAGTTTTGTAACACTGGCTATACTGGCTCTCTGTCAGTCAGTTAAACAGACATTTTGCTTGGCGTTAATTACCAGAATCTACGACAATTCAAAAAAAATTCTCTTTTAATTCGTTTGTTTTACACATTATTTACATTCAGATATAGGGTTAGCTACATTTTAATCTACTGATGACTTCTCCGTCATGAAATCGATACAGAGATTCTTTCACACGAAAGTACTTTAAACAACTTCTGAAAAGAAGACAGGCATTTTATCTGCTCTTACAAGAATATAATTTTGTTATAAAAATAACAGCTTTCCCTTTCGTTTTTTTCTTTTTGAGTGTCCATTATCCAATAAGCGAAATTCGATTGTTTTCATGATATGATACGCCCAGGTCGCAATTAGTTCAGTCAGCATGACACGAAAAAATATACGTCTCTCTGTTGTGGCGCTAAATTTTCGACAGCAAGTGGTTTACGTTGTATAACACACTGGAACACTTATCTTAAGGTAATGGAATTTCAGTCTTTTTTTTATACAAGTACGACTAAATACCAACTAATTGGAGAAGAACTAGAAAAACTCAATGCAACACTTTCTGCAAAATGAATCGATATATACCTAAATATAAAGATATCTGAAACTGGCTCTCAATCTACGACACAAAAGTTTGTTTCGAGTCACTCATGTACATGACAAACATAGAAACTTTGGAAACGCCAACCATTTAAAAATAAACTCAAGTAGAATTCCTAGCTAAGTTCCTCATTACTGTCAACACCACACCTACAAAAAAAACAAAAATATCTGTGCAATTTTTAATTTTTCCAGGAAATGTTGTGGACAAAATTCCAAGGTCACAGTGCAGTGATAATGTAAATTCGCACAAAAAGAGCCAATTAGAAGGCAGTGTTTTTAAGGTGTGGTGTTAGTCTTGAAGTACTTCACATTTTGTATAAATCGAGCTTTCTTGCTTTATATACAACTATGAAATTACAATTGATTTAGTTCAAGACTGATGCAGCTTTACTCGTGGTAAACCATGTAATTTAATTTCCCCATGAAATACCTTATCTTAAGCTGCAACTTCTTGAAAAAATGCTATAACGCAGTACTGTTATACTTGTAAAACCTCATGCATGGATAAAAGTAATATTCACAATCGAAAAATCTATGATACTAAAGAAACGTGCGTTATAAAAGGATTATTTTCAGTTTTATAAGATGTTTTGAAAATAAAGTATATCAAGTGCGAAAGTTCTATGGCTAGAAATATAATGGCTAATTTTTTTACTCATCAAACACTTACTCACTGAAGTTCCCAATTATTTGGTTGTTAGAACTTCTGATTTACATTTCATGTAAGTCTTTATATTGCTGTCGACGTTATATATTTAGTCAAGACGAATAAATGAAACATCAATCTAACAAGTGTCTGATTACTGCTTTTAAATTACATTTACAACAAAACGATATGACATCGAATTGAAAAAGACTTTAAAATAATTGACAACACAAACGTTTCTTCTTATGCCGATGTTTCATAGCTTCAAATCAAAGTTATCGTAAACATAAATAGAAGAAAACAAGGCAGTTGAAACTAGAAGCGAAAAGGGATGATGACTGGACGAAACAGTTTAGATTCATTGACCAAGAGATTATCACGTACGAAAAGAAAACGATTTCACTTAAATAAATACTTACATACTTAATAAATGAAATGAATAACACCGGAAAATTTAGAGTTAAGTCAAAACTAACTTAGAGATCAAAGGCGAAAAGCGGAAAATCAAAAGCTAAAGATGTTTTCGTGTCTTGAAAAAATATACGATTTCGTTTAGTCTTAATATGGGGAATTCCTCTGGCTTCGTTTGCTTCTTAGTAGAAATGAGTTGCTATAGAAAGGCTTGCTGCGGGTTCCGTCAATGAAGATCAGGTACGTAACGAGTCTGAAGCGATTTCTTCTGTCAGAATCAACCGTTGAGAGCTTGTAGACCGGGGCACCTTTGGGCGAGAGGTAGACCGAGTCCAAGTCGATGGAGAAATGTTGCATGGCTGGATAGCCACCCTGTAAAACAGATTTGTGTCTTTTAGTATTATTATCAAATGAGAATTTCGCCCAAAAGTTTCCATAGAACAGGGAAAATACATCACTATACTAAGAAACCAACTATTTGTAAAATTTGCGATTATAATGTCATTGGTGACAAAGCATTATTTCTTTTTCAACGAAGGCAAGCTTTCATGAATAATATTCTAAAGGTTAATTGTAATTTTAGATACTTTGATCTAAAATAGTTTCTTTTAATTATATAATTTCGCTAATACTATTTTTGATCACACTGCTAGGAGTATTGTGAAGTTATGAAGATTTATTTAGCGCATAATTCCGCGTAGATGAGTCAGTTCTATTTTAGCAAACTTACTCGATCTGTATGATTACTCAAAGATCATAAAAGTAGAGTGGAAGCAGTGATATGTCTTTTACATTTCATTGTTAATTAGTCAGGCTAGGACATTTAACTTTGAAAATGAGAAAACCCAGGTTTGAAGAAGCGTCCAATTATTGTGAATTGGAAGTCAAAAGAAGTAATGACAAGTTTCTACAAGCAAATGTGTCCTTTTTATTTGGCAGGGCAAAGCATACTTAAACGGGTTCAAGGTGATCGAGCTATAAAAGCAAACAAGCCATCAAGAGCGGGAAAATTCTCACAATTTGTGAGTAAGATTTCAACTAATTAAATTTGGAATCAGCTTTCTCTTGTTAGCAAAACCAGTCGAAGCCTGGCTGTTTTCGGTGAAAACTTGTCACAGTCTACTTCTTCAAGAACGTAAAAGTGTTTCTTTTATTAAGTTACATGAGTATATATAACTATACAGACTGTTAACATGAAAGTAACTTGACTGTTCAGTTGTGCTATCTGCTTAATAGACTTGAGGACACATCTGAAACCAATAAGAACTATTGTAGGAAAATTAAAAAGTTAAAAAGATATCGCCGCGTAAGAACAAACCTCGGTAAACATCAAGGTATCCATTTTTGGCTTGAGAGGGACCTGTCCATTTTGGTCCCCACAGAGCACAGCAGCCTTGGGACATCTTTCCACATACACCTCTATGTGCTGGATCTGTGCGTCCATGATTGCCACCATGTTTACAGTGGCTCCAGAAAGCCTCTGTTTTGAGTGCTTGTTCTTACGACACTGAACTTTCTCGTAGAAAGGTTTCAGGTTCTGAAAACGAACATCAGGTGTAAAAGGGCCCGTTCTGGCGGGTGCGGGTTGGTAGTGGTACTGTGACGTTGGCCAGGTGGAGGGGTAGGCACACTGAGCATAGCTTGCGTCTCGCTTGCCCATTTGGAATGGTTTGATGTCTTGGTCATCATAATCTGACAAGAAATAAAGAAAAAAGTATTAAAATAAAAGTTTTACATCTTAATGGTCATCACGGTGTGGCAAGGCATCACGATACACGTTTTGCAATCTACTGATCATCAAAATACTGGCGAGATACCAGGAAAAAGGTATTAAAACATAAAAACTACAATCTAATGGTCATAATGTCTCAAGAGATGAAGAAGAAAGACTTGACATAAAAGTTTTACAATCTACTTATCAACAAAATCTGGAAAAATATAAAGAAAAAAGAATTAAAACAAAACATTCTATTGGTCATCATAATCTGGCAAGATATGAAGAAAAAGGTATTAAGAAATAAGTTTACAATCTATACTGCAAAATATTTATTTCGGCAGAGCATACTGAGTCGCTTCCTTTATTATATACTGAAGAAGCAAGTAGTTTTGGCTCCCGCTTTCAGGCTACTAATTTTTTCATTCATTGCTCTTAAAAGTGAGCACATCCAAGCCTCGATGTTCTTGTAAAATTGTTCTAAAAAGAAAAAAAAACATGTACCACCACTTTTAGTTCACCACTTATACTTGTGGTTCAGTGTCATTGTTATAACTCTATATCAAGCTGTTCAACGAAACATGTAATTCTTAGTGTAATGGACAGATCCGTCTCCCGAAATTATGGCGTATTTCCGTCTTTTAAGTTTATTTCTAATCTTTGCCTACTATCACACTGCATGCATATTAATACAACTAACATAATTATTACTTTTTCAGTTACAATAAAAATTATAGAGAGAACAAAATCTGTGGATGTTGTTTTCATAAAGTATTAAAACAAACAACTAAAACAACAACTCTTGCGTTAGTTTTTGTGTGATAGCTTCCTTTCTCAAGATGCTTAAAAAACATGAAACGTTTCTCACTGGCATAGGAAAAGTTTGTTTGTTTCAATGTAGCATGGTTTTTGTTACATTTCGTCAATGAGATGATCTCTAAGCTTGTGTTTTGTCTTTGACTACGGTTGTTTAGTTGCAACTTTTGACTTAGTTTTAAAAACTAAAGAAAACTACGTACAGTGTTTGCCAGTGGCTGCACATAATTACAACAACAATAACCATAAACTTGAAGTTACAATAAACATGAGCCGAAATCAGATGAATAAATGGCTTTTGAAAAACGTTTTAGCGTTAACCAACCTTTCCTTCGATACATCGGTTTCATGGTATTCCGCGAAAAAATTGTCAACTGAATACCTTTAGTTCATAACCCACAAAATGTTATTCGCTGTATATTGTAAACGAAACTTGAAAATTCAGAAGCAAATCATTCCTAAGACTTCCGCTAATAACCTTTGCTTTTATCAACTTCCCGTGTTAAACCTATGCCAACATAATTTGCACTTTAAAAAGCAGAAAGTAATCAGCTGTGCAAAAGTCTCTAAAAACTTCGGAATTGCTTTAATTACGTTTTCTCCAAAGTTCCGCAATACTAAACTTGAAATTCAACAGTGCCCGGTTTTGTGGTCTCAGTTAATTCGAATTCTTCAATAAACTTGCGTTTTCTGAGAAAACTAATTAATATTCGAAAGAATATTTAAGTGCGGCGCGCATGACTGAGAAATATCAATATTCAGCAGTTAGCTAGCAAAGCTTTAACCCAACGTTGAGACAAGCTAGACCTCGATTCAGAGCAATCTAAAACATTTAAAAAAAATAACAAAAAAACTTAATTTTGCCCTGAGGTCAGCCGAGTATCAAGTTTCCACTGATTCTCAGAACTGCTTCGAACGGGGAGTTCGTCGAAAAGATGCGAATTCCGGGAAATGGCCGAGTTTGGTATCAGGCCAGCTTGACCATTACTAAAAAACTGACCTGGTTTAAGCAGGTTCTCAATAAGACCAAATTTGTTTCATATATTATGCGTAACTTTACCTTCTGAACTAGGCTCTTGCTTTATACTTCTCGTTTCGGTTATTTGAGGCGTCGACGTGAGCAAAACCATTGTGATACAAAAGTGTACTCCGTCACTGATCACGTTCACTCAACTGTACAGTTGACTTGTGAAATTTAGGTTTTTAGGTAGTGAACTGCTGACCCGTAAAACTGAAGACACTGTTGTTCTTGCTCAGTTATTGTGTGCAAGAACTGCTCAATCAGTTTTAAGCCTTTGTCTAATTTCTCTTAAAAGTTTGACTTGAATTCTACAAGCGTAAAAACTATAAATAGTTGACAATGAGATATATCGGTAGAAACAGCTGCCTTCTTCAGTTTTGACAAACTTTTCCAACAAGCCTTCCTCTAAGTCTAAAGTTTTTTGTACATGAATACGGCCATTTTGTTTACTAAAGGCAAAACAATTTTCGCACAAACCCTGAAAATGTTTCAAAGAGCCCATCACATATTAGCCGATTTTCGTTGCAGCCACATGCGTCTGGCTCTACAAGCTTATAATATTAAACACAAGACATTTTTGTGTCCCCGAATCTTTTCTTTTTACTAGTAGGCGTATAAAAAACTTACTAGAACATTGGAAAACCATCACGGGTGACCGCCAAAATCAAGCATGTTAATGTGTCCCCGACTTGCTACGATTTTGTTGAGGCTTTTTGTGAACGATCCTACACTGGCCGAACTTTTATCGGCTTTAATCCGTACGACTGACAAATTGTGATGTTTGTTGAAACGATGCGATTTTGTGTCGCGTAGCATCAATCAAGAAACGCGCGATGATCTCACCGTATTGAAATCGACAAGAACGATACAAAATTTTCAATAACGTTCAATTCTTGGCCAAACGTATATACAAGTCGATGCAGTTCCATTCGAGTTTGCGATCGACGTACGCTTTTCGTATGGCCACTGACAAAGAACTTGCAGTTTGAACTCGCTTGAATTCCGTGCAAGTAAACGCAAGTCAGTGTGATTCCATGAAAGTTATTGTATGGTCAAACGACACGCAAGATAAAGGCAAGTTTAAAACTTGCACTGGCTTGTATCGACTTGCATCTACGATTGGCCCAGGCTTAAGAGCTGCATTTGAAGAAGGCTCATATCAAATTATTGAACTGACAAGCATGGAAAAAACCCCACGTGCTCGCATAACAAATTATAGCAAACCTTCGAATTGAGTTAAAAAAACTTATATAAGGGTACTGGTTTGCTGGTTACACTCAAAGTTAACTTCATTCAAAGATTTCATGTTAATTGTCGAGTAAAACGAGTTGTTGCTTTTAACCGATTTCCCTATAGGTTCTTTCCAAATGATCCGTTTGAAACCGCTATTTGCATTGAGTATCTTTGCACCAACGTAATTGCGTGTAAAAAGAAGGCAGATTTTGCAATTCGTTTTCGATGTACCACCTACTTGTCCGGCTGCCCACACTATTCAGTTAGCCTTTAGGACGTGATCAGGGGAAAAGAAGATGTGGGAAATATATCACAAACAATATCCAATGGATAGCAAACATATTAACTCAAACTCTTCGCGTTTGTTTACGACAAATTATGACTGTTCGCAGGTGACTTCGTACTAACTCGAACTGAAACATTGAACGGAACACTATGAGCTATTTATCGCTTACATCAATTTTAAAAAGTCTTAACTAAGAATTCTAGCCAATATAAATGGCAGTTAGTGCCCTTTGGTTAGTTTAAGGCCAGTTAAACAGATGCTAAAATGTCCTAAAATTCGTTCTTGTAAACCTTATATGTTACAATGATCTATAAGTCTGTTTATGATAAAATAACTCCTATATGAAATGTTTTCCGCCAGTTGCTGTAAGAATCCCTTTGTTGCCAAATGGTATATCGGAGAATGAAACATTTTGCGTTTTAAATTCATAGCTGCGCAAGTTAGTCTTGGGCTTCATTATTGCGTCCACAAACATGCAGTTTGCTTTTTATGGTTCTGAAGGACAGCGAAATTCTTAGCATTTAGTCAATTCAAATAGTGTCAGCCGTCTTGTGAAGATTTCCAGCTTTTAATATATAAGCGTGTATTGGATTGTTTTGTAGAAAAGCACACGAGTTGAACTTGTAAACCAACGGCTATATTCAAAATCAACATCAGTATAGTTTCACTGTCTTGAAAAGACTATATTGGACGATAATAGTATTAAAATGTGAAGAGAAACAAGTCGTTTTGCAATATTGCTATATTTCATCAACCATTTGAAAATACAGACTTAATTTTGTTCGTGATCTTCAGCCTTATGTCTTAACTGTTCAGCGTTTGGGTGATCGAGATTCGAAGCAAAGTCTTCTTCAGAGCTGTTTCTAAAAGCCCAAGCAATTCAACAAACTGATATACCTTTATGTAAAGCCGCTCTTAATAGCATAATTCTTTGAAAAACTTTCATTGTTAACGAAGGCGCGTCTAAATCAACAAATGCATGATGAACAGGTTATATTTCACATGACAGCCGGCCGAAACTTCGAAAGCAACGCACTTTATAATTGTATAGATACCAAAGGCAAACGTATACACAATGAACTGTCTGTTAGTTCGTTATATACTTACTAGATTCCAGTGTATAACATGTAAACATGAAGTGATGAATGTGTATATCTCAACAAATCTTTAAGAAAACACCAGGTCAAATGCCCATGATTTTAAATCCCTTTAATAAAATGGGCACTGGAACTCTCCGTGTCGGATCGAAGGCCGGAAGGCTACTGCTGAAATCGAAACATCCAGTAACTGATTCGATCTCACACTGAAACGACCTTAATTTGCGATAAAATTGAAGCGTTCGGAAAAAGAACAATCTGTTGAAAACTATGTGCAATCGACCAAAACGTTTTCTAAGGCCTGTTCCGGACCACTGTACAGCATACCATGCTCTACGTTTTTCTTAAAGTAGCAGTTTTGTTTCTGTTCTGTTCAAAAAAGTTGAGAAATAGTGCCCGATGATCAAAAACCTTCTTCGCCAGTTCTGAAAGGGTTTTACGTTATAAAATAACCCGAACTGTTTGTTGCCGCTATGCGGTACTAGAGAAAACTGATCGTAATGTACGACACTTCCCAGAGTTCTTCGTTTCTTGTTAACTTTGACTGAAGCTAACTTTTTGGGTATTTTTAAGCGTTTCCGTGCCTAACTGATCAAGAGAAAAACAAAAAACTCAAACTTCAATTTATGTTTTGTGACAATCATTAACTGATTAAGTTTCGTTTGCAATGCTCGAAACTTTCTTTTGCAAATCAAGCAGAACGGACAACTAAGGTTTCGATCTGATGGCGTAACTCAGATGAGACAAAAACGTGGCTCAACTGAAAGGTCTTTTTGAAATTTCAAGACCCAATATATTACCCACAAAACGAGCAAAGAGTTTCGTTTATCCAGGAAAGAAACATTTACTTTATTCAACTGTGGATTAGAGATTTATCAAAATCAAATATTATGTGGCTTTAGATATGTGTCAAGGAGAACTGAGATAATGTTTGTCCAAACAGGTCAAAAATGTTGCAAAACGTACGAAAATCCGAGATCGTGCGACGTGATTCGAAAGGGGTGGGGGAAATCTCCCCTTTATCGATATTTGCTCTCAGTTTGAAAGGATGTGGTCAAATGTGGACTTTTGCCGCTCAAACTTTATTAAAATAGAGATTAACTTATAGCATAGAATATCAATTAGTAAAAATTGAGCCGCGGTCTTTCCGAAAAAGCTTGTAAATGCAACATGATAATTATGTAGCAAGAACGGTAGAAAGAGTGCGTGAAATTTTGTTTGCAAACTCTGTATTTTCTGTTTCGTGATCAAACTTGGGGCTGGTAGCACAAATTGACCACGGAGGATACACTGCGATATCTCAGGACTTCCCAAACGAAAGAGAGAAGTTTCTTTATATTTTAAGTTACTCAATCAAACGAGAAGGATAGATTCTAAGACCGATATCTTACTTATCTTGACCAGTCAGTATTGTAGACCAATATTAGTTTGTTTATATCATAGGTGTTTATTAAACTAATCTAACTTTTTTTGTTAACGTTTAACTTTCAACAATGGTTTGAGCTTTAATGTGTTCAAAGTCTGTAATTATCAACGAAATGTTATATTTGATGTTGCGACTGACTTCACATGTGCATGTTTACGAGCATGTTTGGGTGTACGTGTTTTAAAAGCACTGCAAACTAACCCGCACAATTAGGATTTCCCCAATAGCTATTAAGCATTAATGAAATAATGTATTTTCTTTTCAAGTTTCTGTTCAAAACACTTATCAAGTTAGGAAACGGAATTGATTTTCCTGTGATTCTCCTATTTTCTACACAATCACTTTAATTTCTTTTGCCGACGGTACAGCCGAAACCGCCATTGCTGTTTTCTGATCAGACAGCCCCAAAGGAAATCCTGTTGCGACTGAATGTTTGCTTTTTGCTTTTAAGAAGTCATAGAACATGCAGATCGCAAAATATTGCAAAATCAGGTGCATCATCTGTGCTGACATACTAGAGGGTAACATCTGTTTTGAGATGCCTCTAGAAACGAGAATAAAGGCTTCTTGTTGTGATTTTGGGTTATCGTTGTCTTCAGACGAAAACACCACACCCTAAATTAGTGAACTAAAAAATACACGTATGAATGTTTGAGCAAGAGTTACCATAGGATTGAGTTCTTTTTTGCCCTGTTTCTGCATGCGTTATCAAACATACACATCTTAAAGACGGCTATATAAAACTTGTAAGTTTCGATTTTTGAGAATTGATTGACACCAATTACTTCAGTCCTTAGAGACATGCAAAATAAATGGTCATCTTGAATGTAATTATAAATAAATAACAAAAAAATAGCTTCTTTGACAACTGGTGCAAGAGTGAGGGCGTTTTTGATTGCACCAAGTCATCTTTAGCCTAGAATTGCACTATCACTCAAGTCAATGTTGCTTAAATAAGAATTTAAAATCGTTTAGTTCTAGTTGAGGTTTAAAATATTAATGACAAAACCAGTGTCTTACCTCTATAGCCGGCTAATGCTGTCTCGTCAAAGTAAAGCGGATCGTTTCGTTTGTCTCCTGTCGTTGCGCGATATGACAAGGAATCTAAGAGCAACATAAACACAACTTTTTCAGGCAATTAAAACTATTCTTTTCTGGATTGCATTTATCATTAATTCAGTACAACAATACTAAAGAAACCGAAAGCTTGCTCCAAAACGCCCACTGAATACCTGTTTAAAGCGCAATGTGCATTTTTTTAAATAAAAATTTGAACTTCAAAAGCTGTTTTATCGTGAAACGCAAAATACTAAGAAACAAAAAACTGAAACGCTAAAACTGAATAAGGAACCAACTATATAAGAAATACTCTATGATAAATGCCCACTTTCGGTTAATTGTGAATCAATTGCGTGCTCTAGTAATTTTACTTTGACAGGAAATGCTCACAGTATTATCATGTTTTATGGCGGGCAAACAAAACACTTGTTTTTAAAAAGATTTCCTTGTTTTTCTTATTTCTTAGTTTCGAAAAGTAGTTACGGAAAGTTTTTGAATTTTTCGGATAGAGATGCCAAGAACTTGCGAAATATCTGAAAAACCTCTCTGAATTGGCGATTGCATGTGCGTTTTCTGGTGACAGCAGGGCGGGTTACTGTCAAAGCGAGATCTGAAAGCAGTGTCTATCCCAGCTTTAACTATTTTTGTGTATTTTTTCCGAAAGTTTAAGTATGACGACTTTCTCAAAAAATGCACTTCAACAAAAACTCTTTAGTCATTTAAGGTATTCTTTGAGTTCTTGTGTGTTAAGCCATGCAGAAGGATTCAAGTATTGGCCTGGTTGAAATCATCAACATTTTAAAACGTGGCGGCGGATGTTGAGGTTGAAAAATCAGTTTTAGATTAGTTAACATCTTTCTTGTAACTTTGTTCGAACTAGAGAATTCATCACCGTTTTTGTCATCTCAACGACACCCTATAACGAATTGTGAATTTTAGTTACCCGACCAGGTTGTATTGCAGAAGTTTGCATTTCCCCCAGTGAAATGCATGGAGAACCGGATACAACTTGATGTAGAAAATACTCGAAGAAACGGTTTGATTTCAACTGCAAACACGTTAAATAAATTCTTTGCGTCGAGAACCCCAAACCGTCTTAGTCACACGATCAGCGCCAAAAATCAACACGCTTGGAGCGATCGAGCTATTTCCCACCACCTTGACAAAGATCGAGCTAAGACTATCAAATCAAGTTATTAGTTTGGAATATTGAAATTGAATTAGAAGAATAAAAACTGCACCATTGCCAAGAAATAGTGCGCCTACACAATAGGGCATACTAATTTTTCTGCACGCTTCAGTAGGATAACGTGCGCTTTTAATTAAACGCTCGTTCGTAAATCTTCCTCTACGTAAGTGAAACGTTGAAACGTGTCTGAATTTCTGTTTCAATAAGCCCCACTAACAATATTTACAAAACTGAGAGATAAACAGATCTATCAGTCATGGAGAATTGCTGTTGAACCAACCTTTTGATAAATACCAACATTGGATCAGTTTAAACAATAGAAAGAAGGACTTCGAAAGAAAGATCGAAACAAAACTGAAAAAGTCTGAAAACGTGATCAGAATCATTAGCCGTCTCATATTTGATTATAAATAACATCTAAATGAACTTAATGAGGCAAGAATGACAAAAATTGAAAATGGGAAACACTGTTTAGCAATTCGTCCATTTTCTTGATCTCTTGATGACATAGATCTGCGACCTTTACACAAAACTAGAGGTTATTGTGAAAAAGCAACTGCGACAAAACCTTTATCTTATGATTTCAAAGCTTGATTAAACTTTCAACAGAAAAAATAAAGAAATGGAGCGCGGGAAATTGATCGCAACTGTATAGAAAGTTTGGTTCAAGCGCTAGGTGGGGAAATCCTTTCTTTAGAGACTTTGTTGTTCTACCATCGTTATCATACTTTTTCTCGCCGCTTTTAGGAAAAGAACACATTCTGACTTTCAAAATTCAACTACTGCCCTGCGTAAGTCTGTTTGTGAATCAAAATATCATCCACAAGAAACATCTGAAGCTGGGTCTTTCTGAAGTGTAATTTTTTTCCCAGCTGAAAGAATTGCATGGTTAACTTAATGCTACATTTTCTGTATTGATAAAACTGTCTTGTGCACTAGATACATGGGAAGGAATTGCTCAGAAGAAACTTCCGAAATTAAGATGATATACTTTTATTTGCATATTTGGCGACAAGATTAAACAGTCCTTTCTTTAGTATAACGGAACTGAGGAACTCGGAAACAAGACGTCTGTTCGTGCACTTTAGCAAAAGGTTCTTGAACTACTTTTCATTTGTCGAGCAAACTTCCTCAATAGAAACCGAAAGCTTCTGAGAAAAAGCAACGTTTTTTGATAAGGACTCGGAACTTCTCATAATTTCATCTTTCAAGGTTTTGTTTACACTTTGTCAGCATCCGTTTTTTTTCTGAGTAGTTCAGTAGCTTAGCACCTGAGTGGCGATGTATTCATGCGAGACACGAATTTTGCTTTATTGTATCCTTTGGTCAGTGTTCAAAAAGACAAGAACGGGTAGAGTTTAGTAAGACCGAAGTAATAAGCTAAAAGTACGGGAATTTTTATCCCCAGACCTTGAAAGTTTTAGGCATAAAATGAAATCACCTTTCTTGAATTTTGCAACTTGGTTTATTTCATGCTTGGTGAGCCAGCAGAATATAGATGACAAAATATAATGCGCCGACCTATTTTTATCTACAAATTTCCATTGAAATGCCGCGTATATAGGAATACCTTCATAGCTATGCAACGCGGTGTTTTGATCTCAAAACAATCGTTCCACTCTGACAAATTCATTTTCTCCGCGTTGAATTGTTTTGTTCACTGTTCGTGAAGAACAACCCCAGTATGCTTGGGCAACTATACTTATATAGATATGACTTTGAGATATCTAAAAATCGGGCGTAAACATGTTACAATATCGAAAAATGTCTGACAGGAGAAAACCAATATACGATAACTGATAATGACCGACTCTAGCAATTAATGAGTGACCGGAATCTTGACGAAAAAGATCATCAAATTCTCTGCTTGTTTTCCATTTACGATTGTCGTTATATCGATATATCCCTTTGTTTCAGCAATTCGGCCAAAAAGATCCGTAAAAGAGAGCTTGGGAAAAGCCCTTTCAGCTCTCACCTAAGGAACGGCGTGTTTGAGTTCTGTTTCGAAAGCTGTTATATTGACGCAACGACTTGCCGTCTCGATGGCCATTTCTTCGGTGGAAAACTTAACAAAACTTGAGGTATATCGTCCTAGTGGGGGCGAAATATTTTTCTTATGACTCAATGAATTGCGGTTACAATTTGAGGGTGCTAAAATCTGTCCCTTCTCAGGTACGTGATTGATATTTTAGTTTTCACGTTTATAAAGCGGAAATATGGTCAGATATAGCTACGTTGGAGGCGATCTTTGATTTGATTTAAGTGTTTTGCAAAAGAACAAAATGGAAGATTCCACGTATGTGAGTTGTGAAGCACGTGCAACGTAAATGCGCACTTGTAGAAGACAATAGCAGAAAAAAGTGCAGTGCTCATGTGATTAGAGTCTAATCATGCCAAAAAAAGGACCTCTGTAAAAATGAACAAGACTATGCTGCATAAAATCAACGAACTCTCGGGAGGTAAATTTAAGTCAAACTAAGTTTGAAAAGGGCTTTGTATCCAACTATAGTTTTCAGTTACGATATCGATCAAGACGAGCTGACTAGACTGGAAGGCCACGCAAAGATTCGGGCGGGCCTGTTTAACAAAGTATTACTCTAACCAAAACCAGCCGTCTAGTTTTAAAGGTTTAATACGAGATTTCTGAACAGCAAACTCTTGGTTCACATGCAGAACAATATGAGCTTCTAACTTTGACTTATAAGAGAAGCGATTAATGCTGGTGCAGTGTGGTGCATTTATAAAGCAATTCGCGAGCATAAGTCAGCGAGAATGAGCCCGAAAAACAAGCTATCGGTTCTTCCTTTAAAATCAACAAACTTTTTTTCTCGAAATAATCTCTTAGTTCCTTGACAAAAATAAATTACGGAAGCAATTCGAAGTGGGAAAAGGGAAAACAAGCCACTCCTTTGAAACAAAAGGGGGGCAAAGAGCCCGCGAGATAATGTCTCCGGATTCACGGAACGGATTTCATTACAATAGAGCGGATGACAGGGGAATTTAAAATCATTTGCGTTACAAAAACATCTGAGTGGGCAGAACTTAAAATCAATTCTGATTTTCACGATTTTTGCTAGCTTTGCTAGAATAACACTAACAAACACTGATTTTATAGTTTAGCGCTGTAAACTTGATGCGGCTATGAGATGATGTGAGGGCAAAACCCTGTGGTCCCGGCACGTGGCCAATTAACCGGAAGTCAAGCCCATTTAAAACAATAACCCAATTATGGGCGGAGACCTGATCTACGAACAAGCAGATCCACTGCGAAGTTTTTGTAATGAAACTAGGGAAAACTTGTAAACAAATACAGCCCGGAATAGACATGCCCGGGAAAAAGATAATTCAAAAGCAAATATAAAATAAGACGGTTGTCAAATACACGCTGCCGAATCAATACCAAGGCAAATTTATATCAGAGCTTGAAAAGTGATTACTAGTTTTTGAGCTAAACAACTTACCAAAGTAGGCCTCAAGATTCGAGTCCCTCAGCAAGTCCAACACGGGAAAAAGTTGTTCCTCCATCATAGCTAGTAGCAGTGGCAGTTTCAGTCTTAGCAGGATGAGAAACGGCTGTGTCAACTGAAGACTTACGCTGAGAGCTTGTAGCAAAAAGCTGGAATAGCGTAAGAGATTTTTCTGCTGTGATTTGGCTGTTTGAAACACACGCAAGACCAAGCTGTGCGAACAACTCCGAGGAAGTGCAACAAATTTGATGCGAATCTCGTATTGATCACCCACGCGCCCAAGGTTTTCTCTGTGTGTGACTCAGGTATCTGTTGTGGAACTAGTTTTTATAGCAGCCGTCTGTCTATATCGAGTCATAAATGAATGACAAGGAGGCGGAGCTAATCAAACAGGATACACTCTATCGAATGTCACAAGACACGTGTTAGAAATATACTAAAGGAGTTTCTTAAACTTCCGCTCAAAGTGTCTTTGTTCTAAGTGATAACTCACCACTCAAGCGAGAAGGACTATCTCAATTTTCTGTTTTCGCTTTTCGAGCCTGTTATATTAAAACAAAGGGGTATTTTCTTCTGACAACTTGCGGGTAAAACTTTCGAAACTCTTCCAAACTGTGTCAGTGAATCTAGAAGCGGAAAGTTCATGGCTGGTGCAAGATTTTGCAATCTAAACAAGAAAAAAAAGTTGTTTTGGCCTCTGACCTTACGCCGTTCATTTCCAACTGAGGTTTAGCGATGTTTTTAAAATGCCGCCCAGACCAAAGATAAATTTTCAAAAATCTGACAACACGTGGAAACAGCAAAAAACACAGTTCGACACCCAAATCAAAATAAGTTGATACCTCGATTAGTAATATGGCGAGACAATTATGGTTTCTATCCCTCTTTCCTGTTCTCACTTTATAGCGCGGATAATAATTGGTTAAATATGACCATATTTGGTAAATTGCCATGGTATAATATAAAACCTTTCTTTATTGATACAAACTTTGGCAGAACTCAAGTATACAATAAAAACTTTTCTGGGACGAATTCAGCGTTATCTAGTCGAATATAATCAACAAGAAATGGATATTTTAAATCAAACTAATGAACTTATTATCAGGTTGAAATCTGCTCATGAAAAATAGCAATGAAAGAGTCGAGCCTTAGGTGTGGCTGCAAGACAAACAAAGATATCCTATAAGATTTTACCGGAATCTTTAATCTGTCGACAGATTGTAGCGTTCTCCAGTTCATGATCTGAGTCACGGAATTCGACCCCTTGTTTAACACACATTTATATCTAGACAAGCTCATAATTTATCAAGTGAGAAGAGGTTAAGAAACACACACACTTCGACCGGAAGCACGAAGTGCGCGTGTAGAGTGATTTAAATAAAGACTTCCCAATAGGCCAATGGTGACTATATTAAAAACATGATTTCATACTTTTTTTCTGCTATGACAAATTTAATTAATACAGAAGTGCCAATGAAAGAGACAAGATGGTTAAAACAGTTGCTGGTATCGAGTCAGGGGGAAAACTCAACTCTTCGAAAAGATCAATAGAAGTCCAAATACTACGAAACTCAAATTTGCAAACAAGAAGTTTAAATACCATGCCAATTATTGTGTTTATTCTTTTCCAATCAGATTGAGATAACTAGTTTGTAAACTAATGATTCTGCCAAAATAGATAAGAAATAATTCATATATATATATCATCAATTCTGCACCAGAGATTAAACACAGATTGGTCTCTGATAGCCAAGTGTATTCCATCAGAATTTAAAGCGAGTTGTGAGAAGCAACATATTAACATCCCCTCTCAGCTTAAGTGGCAGCTATCACTCCTTTGCTACTTTCGGTTTGTTCAAAGAGAAGCGAAACGTGAAAGTAGATGTTCTTTTACAATAGCTAAAAAGCGTGCTAAATGTCGTTGCAGCGCTAGGGAATGCTGAAATATCAGGTGGTTTTCTTTCTCTTCGGCCATGTGGCCATTGTACACAGACGGCACTTTCTCTAAGGCCGTCCTTAATAGATAAGGCGATTGATAATGACAAAAAAAGAACAGTCTTTTCTGAAGTCTTTTGCTTCCGCCAAAACAATAGTCTAAATCCTCCAAGATTCACCAAAGCTGCATAGAAAACTTAACAACTTGCTGGTTGCAATTATTATGACCATCTGATCAAACAAAAGAAGTAAAAACATGCGCGCCGACGACGCTGTGCCAGACATAATATGTCTGGAAGGGATCGCAACGAGTGGCCCGTTACACATTTGAGTTCAGGCCAAAGTGTTGTTTGATTAAAGCCGGAAGGTAAGATCTTTTAACATGTTTTAAAAAGCCAAGCGGGTTGCCTTAAAAGGCACAGCTACTGCCGTATGTATCGCTCTGTGAAAAAAACATGTGATAAGAACAACAACCGTTTGTCTTTTGACGGCAGGTGACTCGGCAAAATGGGCCGAGCAATATTTTTATAGTATGGTGGCGCGTGAACTGAAATCGCTCTGTATCCCGCAATGCTTCAACTATGAAGACGTGCATGACAAAAACTTAAAACCGCAACACGTGTCCGCTTTCAACTGCGATCTTTAAAGATTAAATAATTAGATTACTACAGCTGACAATTAATTGAATATAGGGTAATTGGACTTCAAGAGATTAACTTCAGAAAATATTGTCTTGTGGTAATTTATGACCGGTTAGATTCAGCAAAAAACAAATAAAACGAATTCCTGAAGGTGTATTCACTTTCAAATGTTGAGTTTTGACTCTTCTATTCATTTTGAATGACCTTTTGGAGTTCTATAATTTCTTCCTAACTATTTCGCGTACGCGTGGCGCGTTTTGCAGTCAGACGCCACTGTCAAAACATGAGAGCGTGCTGTAGAATGGCTGTCGCGAGGAATCTACAACTCCATTCATGTTTGAAACCAGAGATTTCTGCGTCCCTCTTAATACTACACCTCTTGCAAACACACGACCACGCTAAGTGGATTAAAATACTAGGAGGCACTTCTGGGGGATCAGCAGAAGCTGTGTAACAGACTTCAAAGTCTGACAATCACACAAAGGGGCACAAAGTGCTAGATTTAACAACAAAAATAACGAACTGTTACATTAAAAAAGTAATTTGCAGTGCAAACCGCCAACGCGAAGAACTAACGGGTCATTCACTCTCTTGAGAAAATGTACTGAATATACTTTATCGTACTACTTTACATTCACTAAAATATAACAGTCACGGAAATTATATAAGCAATATCCACTAAGAAGGTACACAAAAATTATGTATGTCAATTCATTTTTCTTAACTCGGTTTATATGCTACTTACTGATGGAACTTGAATATTTCCCGAAAGTTACACTCATTATCTATCACGCACAAATTATTTTTGTTTTCAGTCCGTTGAATCGAATAATGTCGGTGCTATTTCTGGCAAGCCATGTTAAAATGCTTGTTAGCACAAATTTTCACCAGAATCTTTCCACTTTGGCTCTGTGGGCGTTCTCGCAGGCAAACTCGAATAATCAAAACAGTAATGGTGACTCATTTAGTTAAACAACCTGTCAGCAAAACGAAGCAATTTTACTTTTGTACAGATAGAGTGGCTTTTTCCTATCAAGTTTCAAACTGACTACGCCATAATTGTGCAAACTCGTTCCGACCAACATCAAAAGTTGCCAGTCTCCGCTTCACAAGAACGTCATGATCAGGCGTGAAACAAATTACCGCTGCCGATATTTCGAACACTTCGTGTAGATAAATAAATAATTAATAGGTAGTTTCTGTCCTTGATTAATTCCTGTGACCTTGGAGTAAATTTGATTATTACAAATGCTTTTCTTTTTGCCATGCAAAATGATTTTCAAGAGCTGGTCTAAATTTAGCGATTGTTCCTTGAGTTGATCTATCAACGGCTTTATTAAACAAGTGTCTGGTCTGAACTGCATTTTCGCCTTGTACAAAATGAAAAATGAAGCACTGAGTTGTTCATTTTCACTTTGATCAAACACAATATCTCGTCATCTAAAGCAATTTCTCATCTTACGGACGAAGATAAAAAATGAACCATTGATATGTCTATTTTCACCTTGTAAGCAGAAATCCCGGAGACCCGTAAACCACTATCTTCTGATTTGACCTTTCGTGTTATCATAATTGTTGCCGGATTTGAGTTTGAGCTTGTCCAATGTCGGTAGGAATTATACTCCATCAGAAAAAATCGTACTTTGCTAGAACGGTATACTCTAGTCTACGCACTATTTTTGTGAGCATTGCATGCGGGGATTTAAAAATGCTTTTTAACTAACATTAAGTTCAAAGGCAACAATCCAATTAACAGAATGAGACGCCACTAAGGCAATTTAAAGACAAAAATAATTGATTAATAATGATTTCATAATATATTCTGCCAACTAACCAAGGATAGAGTATATCTTAGCCAATAAAAGCAAGTAATTGCTGTTACTTGTTACGTTGAGAGTAAAAAAGGTTCAAATGCGTTGTTAAGACAAGTGACTCGAGATGTTTAAGGTGGGGTCAGTTTTGAGAATTTCTGCGGACAGTTTAAATTCAAACTCGGGCAATTGTCTGATCGCTCGCTTATTGAAGAGCCGGGGCGAAATTATATAGTGGAAACCCTCGGTTCCCTACTAAAGTGCTGGATAAAAAGCTGGCCGAACTGAACATTCAACAAAGTGCAAACAAATTCTTAACGCAAGGCAGTCGAATTTATAAACATTCTGTTTACGTTGACCTAATCGTTCGATACCATCTGTCGAATCCACGCGTTCGCTTTCGTTCGCAAATTTACCTTCGCCCTGAGTGCATGTAATTGCAGAAGGGTGTTTCTAATAAAAGTTATAATAAGAAACAGCACTCTTTATCTCTTTCGGAGATTTCCTCTTGTGCGTGCCGCAAGGTTTGATCTTTCACCATGATTTCTTTTTGCGTCTTTGCGGCCACAACACTATAATTTAAGGTTTAAAAAGATTAAGCAATGTTTTTTGATAAACAGCAAACATGTTAAAAGGATGCTAAGTGTTTTCGAAACATATATTGTTTATCAATTCGTGTTATTGAAAACAGCCGTGAGAAAACGACACCAAAATAACTACAAGTACAACTGCGCAATGAAAAACTACCACCATAAATGTGCTGAAATCCCTAGAAACCTATGGGGCCATGGCTTGGGCCACTTCTCCAACCACATGTATGAACATTAAACGAGAAGTATGCAAAACTCATTAGTCAATCTTTGGACTGCAAATGATCGTATAACTGCGAACTCATGCTGTGATCTACACGATGTAGCTCTGCTGGTTGTTTCTGCAATAAATTTTCTTGTCAAAGACCAGAGGTCACATGTTTTGTTTTAAACGATGACTTGCCGAAGTTTTGTCTAAAAAAGTTATATACGTATTGGTTTTCTCCTAATCCGATGTTGAGATGTTTTAAAGCGAAAACGGATGCTGTCGCACGCGTATCAACTTGAACGGTTGACAAAGCTGAAATAAAGACCAGCCACTTCCGAGGATCGGTGGACTTGTTTGTCGAAGCTAACACGTAGATCTCGCTTTGGAGAGTCAGCTAAATAACCGGGCTAAGTACTTAAATCGCCCAGGTCGCGTTCGAAAATCCGGAATACTACCGCCACCTTAACTTTCAAACATCCACTACAACGATCGAATGAATGCTGTGAATGAATCGTCACTAAAGAAAGAAACCACTTTAGTTTTTAAAACAGCTGACTTTTAAAAAGTTGTTCTGTCTTGTTGTTGGGTTCGGTTGGTGAATTACAACAGCTAAAGGTCGCTAAGTCATATTTAAGTCTTTGACCTTTTACGAATATATCATACGGACATGCATGGTAGTACTATGTTATTCTTATAGCAGAATGAGTTAGGAAAAGTTCTAGCTGTTGTGAAAAGCAACAGAAGTTATATCAGTTCTAAGATAAAAATGTCTGTTGTCACTTTACACATCGTTAGAGACAAACTGCTTTAGTGCGTAGATTCGTGGGGGACCGCCTATGAACAATGTACTTGACGTTGATTGGTTCTTAATTTGTTGCGCACGTGTCGCTGATTTCATGCACTCAGTTGCTATATCTTTCGTCGTAAAGTGATGTCCTTTGACTCTACAATTTCTGTCCTGAAAGCTTTCCCTGTGCCTTTTACAGCTTCTCATTGAAATTGTTGTCAAGGTTTTGGATTGTTTATTTCCCTCTCGTGCCTGCCTTTCACGCAACCACCCTGAAACTACTTCAATTTAAGATCTGTTTATTTTTACACAGAAATTGCTTTGGCACTTCAAAGATAAGTTAAGCCCCGCCTTCCAAAATCTTTCTCCAAGTGGAGTAGCCCCAGGAATTCAGTGACCCAAACCGTTTGTAGATTTACCGACGCATCTTAAAAATTTTCCTGGCAAAAATTTATGATCTCCTAATGTACACCCAAAATACCCCATTTGGAGACCGTGCGTTCAGTAACATTTTTATGTCTGGCTTTTTGCTGTGGTTAGTTTTTTGTAAGACACAAACCATTACGTTTCCCAGTTGGGTTGGAACATGGGTCGAAATTATACCGATTTTCCAAAGTTGAATACTGTTTTATCTCTATTAGGCGATAAAGATCTTAAGAGTTCTGTGGCTGTCGATCCCCATGAGGCACCCACGTGCTGCACGCTTCCATGCCCGAGAGGACGAAACAGCACCCTTAGAACACACGTTCCCTGCCACCAAATGATGTAGTAATAGCCACAATCAGTGGGTGCTTTTTTTGTCAATGGTTCAATCAATCAACCAGACACGTAAAAGCACCGACTGAGTCAACTTCCGACTGAAGTTTCGAGAATGTTCGACTTGTACCTGGTATATTTTTTCTGTCTATATAAAAAAAACCTCTGGCTGCCACCTGAAGTGGCCGGAGAGAGACCGTGGCGATCAATCTAGCAAACTGCTAAAAAAGCGGAAAACACTACTGTCATCTAAGTTTTCGCCGCAAATTTGCAGACACCATCTTAATACTGATACAAAGGATAGCTATGCCTAATTAGTTTGTATGAAGGCGTTTTTTGTTGGGGAGTTGGGACAGTATGGCAAGACTAAGAGACGCGTATTTTACACATTTCTAGCCCAAAACGACGCCTACAGGCATTTGAAACTGTTAACCTAAACCAATTTATTGTCAGAACTACGGGCCTTCCGCCAGCTGTGTCAAAAGCTTGGAAAGATAGCGCTAAAATTGTAGGTTATCGCTTACTAGCAAGGGCTTGGAAAAATTGAAATCCTGAAGAAGTGATGACAAAGTAATACGCCCTTGGACTGAGAAATATTTCTCCCTGTGCCAATGTCACTACAAATGCAAGCCTCTGTCTATTAAGTGACTTGGTTGGATAACGGTTTTTCACATATAAAGAGGCCTTTGTTCGCATGACTGTTATAATAAATATTAGACAGAGCAAAACTGTGCCGGGTTTTGTTTTGTCTGGCGAGTATTTCTGTTAGCAGTGCAAGTTTCGAGTTTCCACCAAACTTCTGGTTAATTTTTTCGCCGCCCATGACATTTGATACCCGAACTCGATGGTAAAGTGGCGATCGACACGGACTACCACTTTTAAATTAATTTTTGAACTTTCTTGCAAGGTTCATGATCATGAACTCGTCAGCGTATATTTCTGAAAACAACCCAAAAATATATTAGTAAACCCAACGGCAGGTGCATTCTACACACTTTTATTCATAGAACACCGAGGTTCGGATTCGCCCAAACTCAAGAACAAGTTAAGAACAATCTCATTCTCGAGCTCTGTCTCAGATGCCTACCGAAGTACGACAGTTTTCAACTATAGGACAGTTACAGTATCTTTGCAATACAAAAACGTTTCATGGAATATCGAGGCTGAATTTCAGAAATACTGAGAACAGCAAGCCTCGGCCAAATTTTTCGGCTCTTATAAAATAAAACACCTCATCAAAGCAATCAGATGTAGTAAAACGACTATTTAAACTATCGGTTTTTTCGTCAGTTCTACTTTTTCTAGTTGCCAATGTAAGGGCTTCTCAGGTTCAAGAGCAATGGAATAATAAAGATTGTTTACAGATCAAAAAAATGCACATATGTTGCTGTTATGAAGAAGTAATATATCGATTACGTTTAAGTTAGAGCACAGAGCTTGTTATGATTAAAACTAAAAATTTAGTGAAACATATGCACCACATCAGAGGACGAAATGGAACATAGCTGCGAGCGCAGTGGATGTCAACGGAAACCATTGAATCAGCTCGGTTACTAATTTTTTGATATATCATCGAGATGCTTTTGTGAAGACAATTGAATTAATATAAATTAAATCGTTCACTCGTGTAATGTCCTGTCTCGTACAAAATGGCAAAATCAATGACCAGCATATTAGAACTGCCCTTGTAATGATAAGAAGCAGCAGGGGTTCGAGAGAATCAAATTGGTCGAAAATTGCAGATATCCGATGGAATCACGGTACCATTTAGAATGAGATAATTGTGCAAGCGGTCATGATCAATATCTGAAATTTCAAACTTTAGACTGAGTTCGATTAAGCAAACGACCGACCACAATTCACTCGCACAATTCAGTATTTCGAACTACACACACACAATCCGAGATTAAAAGCAAGATTGTCTGCTTACAAATGTAGCCACATTGTCGGCTAGGTAGTGTTTAAAGTAAATCTTGTACAGTACGATCACGATACAATAAGTAGCTGTTATACACATTATCAACTGTCAATCGGGCGATATCGAAGATATATAAACTTTAAGACAGATGTCAAGAGCCCAAGACAAAATCTACAGAGATAATCTATCATTAAACGTTATTCTTAGGTTTGAGTCATGAGATCGATATGAAAGGAATTGCACTTTACTTTGGAATAAACCAAGTTTGTTTAATTTCCTTTGTTTTGTTGGATAATGTAAGAATTAAAAACCGACATACACTCTTTGTGCGGATCGCAGAGCATGGTAAGATTAGCATTTTTTTTTCAAGAGTTATTGAAACTCCGTGTGGTCGCGAAGTTGTATATATACATGCGGTGGTGAATCGAGCAGCTCGCGTAATTACAATATCCTCCAATTGACATAATGGACACTTTGAATGGACAGATTAGTCTTTGTAGTAAGTAGATTGTCAGCGGCGATGTTAAATCCTAACCTTTCACCCTGTTTCCTGGGTTGGGCGCAGGGCGGTTACCGACTGTGATCCGCCCTGATAGGCCAGCGTCTTATACGAGAAGATGCGAAGCCAGTCCAATATCAAGGTTATGCCATGCAATACACGAGTATATCCCACAGCAGATTGATTATTGACATTTCTGAATAAAAATCGAACTGACTTGTAACCTAGCTTTCGAAATGGAGATCAGATATTGCAATGCTACCAAATATGTTATGACCTTGGCACAATTTGCCAGCAATGCGAAAGCGTGACTTCAAACTCGTTGTATTTACTTTCGAAGTACTGATTCTAGTTCAAGCAAACCGAGCAATTCTCGGTTTTGGTTTTGTACCGCAACTAATATAACGGCAAAAAAGGCAACATAGGTGTTACGTTCACTAATATCATTTGGTTTTCAGTGAGAGTTTCGTCCCACAAGCACAACGGCAGTGATGGTAGCAAGAAGGGGCAAGGTTTTTAGGGGAAGATCAGTTCCTTTACCTACTTCATCATAGTTAGGGGATTTCGAGTGTTTACAATATGTATTATTGGCAAAAAAGTTTCCCTAGTGAGATGAAGGATATTGGGGTTAGCTTAATGGGTTCTAAGACTAGAAACAATGGAAACGTAATTAAGATCAAAAAGACACTTGCTTTAATTAGTCTTTCCGTTGTCGAGCTACATGCAGGTTTTAGCGTTGCGGATATTTCTTTAAGCGTATTCTCGTTTCTTAATGCTTACTGCTTGGAAAATTACTTATTCTTGCATTCCCTGAAACAAGGACATTATTGCTCTTGTTGGTTTGAAACACACTGTTGTTTTGAGGTGTGAAGAAAGTTTGGACAAGTCTGTGCAAGACTCCACTTTGGGTTTTGAAACAAGGCTCCGTATCTCCGGTCTCGGTTCCGTTGCGAAAACAAAAATAAATCTCACTGTAAACATCTATGGAGAAATAAGAAAAGACAACAAATATAAGAAAATCACTTAAAAAATTTTCCGCATAGAGCAATGCGATCAAATAGTATTCCATTTGCAATCCAAAAAGGAACAGGCAAGTTTCTTTTCAAAACTAAATATAGACAAAGGATATTGGACCTAGTAGGAACTGTGATAATAGATTCAAGCTTGTTTGAGCCTGGTTGCAGTTCTAATTCTCGTAATATTTATAAAACCGCAAGAAAGTCTGTCATTTTCGGTTACATGGATGTCAAGAGTTAAATGCTAACTTCCAAACATCGAGTGGAAGCAGGGCGAAGTTAATTCACGTATGCTGTTTCACTCGCAACCTTTTGTCAGCATTTTTAAAGTGAAATCTTTTATGTTCTTGGCTTGTTTCCGAAGCCTACTAGAGTTTCCGCATGTACCTTCCTTTTAAAGTAAACCTTCCTTCACTTTAGTTTTCTGTTGACCTAAAAACTGATTTACAGATCATGTGTTTTAAATGCTTGAAAGAATAATAAAAGTACTCAATTACTCTGCCAAAACCCAGGTGAGGTAATGAGTTTTACTGTCAGCTAAAACTCCAAAAATGGAAATTTAGGAAGGAAGTCATTCAACAATGATTCGTCTTGTTCCGTGATTAGTTTTTCTTAATTATCAGATTGTTTATTCTGCTCTTATCTATATTTTTACACTATTAGCTCATTTAGACCGAGTTGTTTGCACTCAAGTCCAAATCGGTTGGTAGCCGATCAGTTACGAAATGACATCTTTATAGATGAGAACTATATAACAGTAGAACAATAAGGGGACCCTAATTGTTAAACCAGTTGTACCCATGGACATGTGTATCTAACAACCGAGGTATTTGTGTAGCTGTTAAAGGTCCCTCAAATTTCCCAGATGGTTGCAAATTTTAGCCGCGAAATGCTGGCAGAAACGTTGAAGGCTGCATGTTTGCTGGGGCATGCTGCATTGGCTTCGCTCAATCGCCCGGTCGCGTTTTTGGACTATAAAGGCTTCGTTAGATAGCACCTTAGATTGTTTGAGATATTAACACAGAATGTGCCGGGAACTAATGTTGGATAGCTAGTCATTAATAACTGAGATTCCATAACACAACACAACACAACACAACACAACAAAACACAACACAACACAACACAACACAACACAACACAACACAACACAACACAACACAACACAACACAACACAACACAA
>JAOBYE010666629.1:0-26521 GCA_025403585.1 Parazoanthus swiftii
CGTTTTCACAGTGTACAAAATGTGTATTTTTCTTGCATAAATCCCGATTAGGAATCGGGACGATGTCCCGATGTATCAGAATCACCTATTGGGACGCTATTGTTATTTTGTCCCGATCCCGAAGACCTGAAGATCGGGACTGTCGGGAAGTGGTATATTTCCCGAAGACCGTACTGTACTTAGGACCATTCCCTAAAACTGTACTTACATCCGGAGTTTCACTGATCACCACTATGTTTCTGGGGGCATTTCTTGGTGCTGTCAATAAATTAAAAATGAAACTAATTATTAACAAGAAAAATACTAATGAAACACAATGTCATATTCGTTTATGGACACTCCATGCATATATCAGGGAGAAAGAAATTGGGGCAGGTGGGCCAGTTTCTATCTTTTCTTCACTTGCAAAGCAACAAACCTGCAGCTCTCCATAAACAATTTTATTACACGTATAACGAGAATTTCATTACGTAAAGGTCCGTTGTAGAAACCAGTATGCTATATTTTTCCATGTGAAAAAGAGCTTTACAGCCAATCAGGATACCTTATAGCTTTTTTCACATGTGCGAAATATAACCAATCAGCGCAAGCGATTTAGTTGTTCAGCCAATCAGGCGTTGCACTTTAGTGGCTTCTCAGACACTAGCCACTTGTGAATAAAATCCCGTACGTCGCACTTTCTATGAAGTAAACTATATATACATAATGGAATCACCATGAAATAGCCTCAATTTGAGCCGTACGTACTAATCTGTTTCCTTTTCCTGTGCAGCAAATACTGTATTTGAAAGATCAAATCCAAAGACAAACATTCTTTTATTAAAATAATTGTTCTTTTTCTATGAGAGTTTAAAGACATGAGTTCCAGTTGCCATTTTCTGCCTCAACAGTTCAAGTTGTACAGGGAGATTACAGTAACTGCAACGTACCCTATAAGTTACTTGCAGAATTGGCAAAGTTTTGCTCTTTATCGAAAACCTTATCTAAACACCGTTTGATCAAAGGAAGGAAGACTTTAAAGTGTATGAATGAAAATAGTTCTTTAGAATACTGCTCTTTAGAATGTATAATTTATTATTTTACTGGAGCTAAATCACATTATTGTCAAAGAAATGCACAATCATATTTTTGCTATTCTACTGGTGGTCATGATGATGATTTGCTTTTTACTTAAGCAACAGTTTTATAGTATTGTCTGTATGGTTTTAATTTGCAATATGAATGCCTTTAGATTTACTTATAATTACATGTATGTTCAGCTTCTTAAACTGCCTTGCAGATTAGTATGGGTAATCAAATGGTGACGAGTGAAATTAGGAAATAATTTCATGCGTGTTTTGTCAAAATTCTATTAATAACAAACTACGCTCAAAATCGCTGGTGGATTTTTTACAATGTAATTTCACATGTGAAATTATAAATTAACGCTGAAATTTCACGCCAAAATTAAGGAGTAATTTGTCACCTATGATATTATGACAGAAACTTTAGACAACTTAAAAACTTGCCCATGCACTCAGCCTTAATTTTTAATATTTCACAAATCATATACTGTAATATGTCCTGCTGCAGTGCTGATGGCAACCTTTCAGTTGTTGAAACTGTATGATTTTTGTGTTTTTTTTTTTATCTAGTGGTAGCCGTATTTTTATGATGACAATGTCCTATAACTATTTTGTGTTATAAAACATAATTAAAAAGAAAGCAACAACTTGTCAACATATTCCACACAATTTTGTCCTGGCCCAAAGGAAGAACCCTGAAGATCGCCAACTGAGTGGGTGGAAGGGGATAACTTTGATGCAGGCCAGCAGTTAAACAGTCAGTGCATTATTTAGAAGCATCTTACTAATCAAAGTCTTACCTTCTGCCAATGTTTTGACTTTCACAGTTTTTGATGGTTCTCCAATCTCTTTTGTAGAGTAGCCTCTAACATAACATGCATATTCTGTGTTTGGATTTAAATTTTCCAAAGTGTAGAAAGAAGAGGTGTCTGGTGCTACTTGTTCTATTGCTGCTTTTCTTCCAGACTGCAGGCAGTGAATAGAGTAAAACTTGATTGAACTGAAAACTGGTTCCTTCCAGGTCAGATGAAGTGATGTTGGCGAGGTGGCAGTGATTACAAGATTGGTTGGTGGGGGAGGTTGAACAACTGTTATGGAGGTAAGCACACAGTCACACAATTAAGAAAAATTGCATGGAAACTTTTTGTTGCAAACTTATCTGTCTAAGCCTTAAGCTTCTAACTACAGTAGCCTATCATAAATTAACGTAGAAGACAGTACATGAAAAAGCATACTATGCATGGCATAGTGAGTGACCCATAACTTCAACGAGTAGCATGATCATAAAACCCAGGAGCATAACAATGAAGGTAAATTTTCATTAAATTTGCTTGGATGATATGAAATCGATTAAATCTACTGTTCCAGTGCATAAAAACGTTTTGGCATCAACTCACTGAGTGTAAGCCTTATTTTGGGTGTTACCCAGAGTTCCTTGCAAGTTGTAAAAAAAATGATACAATGATTATCCACTGAATTTAACACCATAATGTTAAAAATAATGTTGACAATATTTATTACACACAACCAATTTATTTCATTAAAATGGATTTAAAATCCAAGTCAAAACCTTTGTCAGCTAAAACAAATGAACCAATGATGCAAGAGTACTACTGTATGCTTTAATAAAATTATTAACTGAAATGAAAGCAGCTATCCCAGTAATTTTATTGTGTTAATTCTGTTGTGTATAATAAACTTGAACATTGTTTTTTGAAAGGTTGGGATTTATTTGTTGTCATTTGCTTGTTATGCATGACACCTCACAACAACAACGGTAAATGATCTAGCTGTGAGTTTCTTATCACGAGAAAATGCTAAAAATGCTTGAGCTGCTGTAAGATGAATTTTGTTTGTGGGGGAGGGGGGGTGGGCATGATCGTGTTACTCATCTTTGTTGTTGACATACTTAAATATCAACAGCAATTATTATGTTGTACTTTTGCCTTTGTCACATTTAAGTGTAACTTGCTCTGTCAAATTTCTTCAACTTCAGTTATTTTATTTTTAGCAACCATGAACACAAGTAAGTATCTCCAGTACAATGAGTTCCTAGTCTTTCACAAAATATCATAACAAACTTTTTGGATTGTAGCAAGGCACTTTGAGAAGTGCCTTAATGCCACATCCCAGGTTGCATTTGGGAAAATATTGGACATGTAGTTCTGTAAGATAGGAAGAAGCTGTATCATTAATGGCTTTGTTTGTGTACAGCAGGATCTTTAGTTCAATTTAATGTTCAATTGGTAACCAACGGAGCATGACTACCCTCTTTAAAGAATCCTTGATATGCCCCTCTTACTTGTTGCCATTGTTACAATCATGTATTGTTTGTCATTAACTATGCAGTCCCAAAAAAACATAAAGGCAAAATTGAAAAAAAAAATCACAGAAACTCACCAGATCGCCGAACCCTGATTCTAGAGCTGACCTGAATGTTTCCGACATCATTTTCAGCAAAGCATTGATACACACCACTGTCGGATACAACTGTTCGCTGAATATTTAACTCATTGTTTCCTCCAATGTAGCTACCAATTGAATATATAAGACAGACCATCACTACCTTTAAGTTTAAACATTACAAGTTAACTTAAAAATTAAAAGCAAAATAAAATAGTGCCAACTAATTTTCAATTTTTAGAAACTTAACTGGTCATTAAATTAGGTCCTATTGTGGATAGTTTTTAACATTTTTCGTGTTGTGCTTTTTAAACAAAATTATTCAAACTTAAATTAAAAGTTTGCAAATCTTCTTATAATTATCACTGGCTGATACCACAGGGTTTTTTCAATCAGCTGATCAGTTTTATCAAGATAAATAAAGTATAGTTGAACCCAGATAACTCGAACATTCCAGGGAAATTGAAAAAAGCTTGAGTTCTGGGGGTTTTGAGTTATCAGGGGTACAGTTTGAGTTATCAGGAGCTGGAAGAAAAGACCAAAAAATTAGGAAATTATTAATATTTTTTAAGAGTTTTTTTTTTTTTGCTTGCATGTCACATTACCATGAGACTTGAACTTGACACAAACTAACAATTGAAAGTTCAACTTGTCAGACCAGAAAATAAGTGACAGAGATTAAATTGAGTCCTTTGGTGCAGAGTGTTATAGCTCATTACTTTGAAAAATCGAGGTTTGAGTGTTATTTCCTCGAGGGTAAAATTATAAAGATATGTACCAGAAGGTAGGTAAGAATACCTTTGATTTAGCAGGGAGTTTGATTTACCAGAGGTTTGAGTTACTGAGAGTAAAACTACAGAAGGAAAATGTTCAAAACATATCCAAGGGAAATCAGTTTTGCTTCGAGTTATCGGGGATTTAGAGTTACCCTGGGTTTGAGTTAAAGGGGATCAACTGCACTAAAGCTTTATTGTTAATATTTATTATTATTGTTGTTATTATAATTATAATTACATATTTCAGACTAACCTGATCCTAATTCGGGAATTAGAGTGCAATACTTTTCCATTCTTCAACCATGTTATCTTTGGGTAAGGAGATCCCTTGACTGAACACAGCAGGCGCACGGCAGAACCTTCTCGTCTTCGAATATCCCCATCGGGTCTGCTGGTGAAATGTGGGGGTTCTGTTCATAGAAAACCAAAAGAAAGGAAGTTTATGTAGTGATGAAGTTCATGATAACATAATAAAACATGATTGTACAGCTGACTTACCTGCAGAACAGATAAAGACATGATACAACAGAATCTACAAAATAATTTTGTTCTGTATAATATGTACTTGATTTCACGAAGTTACATGTATTAACTACCGGTAAGACACTTGTTAGGTTCATGTATATTATGCAAATATATTTATAGCAAATATTGACAGTGCCTTGTGACTGGTACATGTGTATGTATACAGTCATGTACTGCTGTGTAAACAACCCTTAGAGCTCTAACAAGAGTGAGATAAACTGACATGATGAGATTGCTGTGTGGACAGCTTGTTTGAGTTGTATTTCACTGCTCCTGTGGTATGCTTAATAATAACAATAACTTCATTTCCACTAAAATCCGATTGGCAACGAAGGGCTGAATTGCTCACCAGGTAAAAACTACAATAATTACGTAAAAGCTGTGTACAGTTCATAAAAAAAAAACAAGTCAGAGTAAAACGGGTTGGAAAAAAACAGTTATAAATGATAAAATGTAAACTATTCTTGAAACAGCATACGTGGCAGCAAATAAAAAAAGTATCTTGTATTTCTCATTCATCTGAACAACTACAATAAAATTATTACAAACAGTGACTCAAAATAATTGTAAGTTTGAAAAAAACACTTGTCTTAATTTTCTGTTTCCTTTCTCCTTATTGGCAGGGGTAGCATATATGCTTGATACATAATATATTAATACTGGCTCACTGCTTGTTGCAGCGCTGGATAGAGTTTTGAGTGTTTGGCTTTTGGATTTTCCAGTTGTCAGGTGAGCACTATCTTCCTACTACATTTGTATTAAATCTTATAAGCTACAATCTCAGCCAAAAGTCTCTGGACACCCTTAGCAGAAACTCCTCCCTGTCTCAGTGTTGCTACAAGGATGACGACTTTTCTTTCAGTTGTTTTTCGACCTTGCAAAACAACATTGAGTAAGGGGGATGGGGGAAAAGGAAGTCCCTGTCCAATGTTTTTCTCTGAGATTGTAGGTATGGACTTGCATTAGACAATCATGGTACAAAAGAAAAGAAAAGAAAAGAACACTGGTCTACCAACCTAGTATACATTTATATTTTATTTACTTGTTTTAGTCAATCAACTTAACGTAATTTTGACACCATCAAAACTCCAAATATGGCAGCCAATGAATCTTGGAAGGTATAATAAATTGCAGTCATGTTATTTATGTACTACAATAATGTAAGTTGTAACTTACTGTAAATACATCACTATTTATTATTATTTTGGTACTGACCAACTCAATTAGCACACCAAGTAGAGTAAAAACCTGGGAATAAGAACTTGGATTTTTTTCAATTAGCCTAAACAGGTTCTTAATATATAAATGGTACTTAAAGTAAATTTCTATAAAACTTGTTTAAATTTATTGTAAGATAGAATAATTTATCATCTCAAACAGTAGTACACTTATCAATGTTATCCTAGGTGGATGGTGGGGCTTTTGACTTTTGTCCAGGGGTTTTTGTCAAAATTCCTACCCCCAGACAATAAAATTATGTTTTGTCAAAGTTTCCCAAAAATGCCATACATTTACTGTATTTATGCCCTGGGAGGGGGAAGATGAATAGCCATTTTGTGTCAAAAGATCAATGCACTCCCTGGACACTTTTATGGCAACTCCACGGATAAGAAATAACTTAAAATTTTAGACTAAACAGGTTCCTATGTGGAGGGCACTTAAATTGAAAAGTTTAGCCTGACAGGTTCTTAAGTTTATAATACACAGGTTTTAACTGTAGCAGCAATAGAGACTGAGTTTGGTTACATTTTCAATGTCTAAGGCTAGAAACTTTGTAAGGGGACTTTGATGAACTTGGGGCTACAAGGGGGAAATGATTATGGTATTAAAGGTATTATCTTATACCTTTCACAAAGAGCCATGCTGAGCTATGGATGGTCTTTCCAGCTGCTGTTGCCATGCACTCATACTGTCCACTGTCCTTCTCAGTAACGCCAGTGATTTTTAGATTACTAATGCCTGGAGAAAAATCCTGTAATGCCTGTCTGTTCCCAAGTTTCTTCCATGCTACAACAGGCTGTGGTTTACCAGTTGTCACACATTCCATAATTGCTGTCCCTCCTATAACGCTGGTTGTATTTGAAGGTGGGACAGTGAAGTTGAGCCTTACAACTTTTCCACTGGTAACTGAAGCACAACAAAAATGTTCCTAATTGGCATTGCTTCTTATTTGACAGTATATGAGACCAAAACAATACTTTCTAATTGGTTTTGATCCACTGAAAGAAGATAATGCAAATACAGTTACTGCACAATCATGTTTGTATGAATGCACTGTCAACTTGGCTCCTGAGTAATTTACTTTCTTAAGAATTTTTTTTCCAAAATGTCTAATTTTTTGTTTGTTGTAAAGACACTCTTTAGCAGCTCAGTGTCATGCCAAGAAAGGCCAAGAAAACTCACCTTTACAGCATATGAATGAGTCTGCCTTGAGTATCAGTTTGGTTTTAAGTGTCTTTATAAGTTATGCTAGTGAAATTTCATTTACATGGGGTTATTCCAGAAAAAGTACACCCCTACCCCAAACAGATGACAGGATTTTTATAACCTCATCCTTCAAGAATTTCTAATAATCAAAAAACCCTCCTACCAGAGTTTCCTTTTTGCCATCCCTGGTTGGGTGTGAATTTTTCTGGAATCTTAGCTGGCATTGGTGGATGATCAGAAAATGTACATGTAAAGTAAACATTGAAGTTTTACATGTACTTTTTTTAACATCATGTGTTTATCTCCCAAATGTATCTGCAGCTATTGTGCAGTTCAAATTCAGTTTTAATACAATAGTTATGCAATAGAACAAAATTTTGTGAAACAATCACCACCAGGTGCAAATATCAACTGGCCTTGACGTGTCAGCAAACTAACTTTTTATGAAAAATATATTGGCCCACTGCAAATAATTAACTGCTTTGGCTGACTTTTCCCTCTTAATTTCGTACCCTGCATGGAGAAAATACCATCAGATACAGTACCATATGTACGTACCTCTCTTGACAGTCAAACTTGCATAATTGCTCTGTCTGGTTTTGGCCATACTCTTTACCACACAGCGATATCTTCCCTCATCAGACTTTTTGACGTTAAAGATTTGTAGAATACCTTGTGGCAATGTAATAAACCTTTCGTTGCCAGAATCAATAGGTGTTCCATTTTTCTCCCAAGTCACAGTTGGATCTGGGATGGCTTTTCTCAACTTACATGAAAATCGTGCTGTTGTCCCTTCAACAGCTGTTTCATTTTGAGGGTGTTCTCGAAATTTCTTGGAAAGAACTGCAAAAGTACCAGAAACATATTCCATTAATTTTCTGTGATCTACAGTAAAGACAATCAAGGGTCTGCTAAATCCTTTAAAGAAATAATTGACCAAAATTTTAAAAAGTGAAACTTTTAGATTGAACATTCTACTCTTACAAAACTGTAACATATTCAATCATAACTAGAATAAGAAGCATTGTAGTTGGTTGTGATCAAATTGGCATTCACGAGTGTGTGTCTAACCAATGTAATCACCAAGTAATTTAGGCATCTTTAATGTCCCAAGACAAGGCCGCTTCTTTTGGAGATTACTTTTGCAAGCTAAAGAGGGGTTTCTTTTGAAGATGGGCTTCTGTTGGAGATGGGATTCTTTTCAAAGTGGACTTCTATTTGAGATGGGCTTCTTTGCAAGATTGCTATTTCAAGCTGAAGGTGGGCTTCTTTTCAAGATGGACTTCTTTTTGAGATGGGCTTCTTTCCAAGGTGTGCTTCTTTTCAAGATTGGCTTCTTAGTTTTCAAAATGGGCTTCTTTTCAAGATGGGCTTCTTTTCAAAATGGGCTTCTTTTTGAGATGGGCTTCTTTTTGAGATGGGCTTCTTTTCCAGATGGGCTTCTTTCTGACATCAAGCCCGCTTGGCTTCTTTTCATGGTTTTATATCATAATTTAAGTTTACCATCTGCATATTTTGTGTGTTTTTTTATGCTACATGCATGCACAATGGTGGGTTGTTAAAAAATATAAAGAATCATGTATCTGCATTGTCTGTTGTTCAAGGGATACAGCATTATCTGTTTTGAGAAGCATGCATGCAATTAGGTGAAATTAATGCTATTTTGTAAGTCACTAAAGGCCAGTAGATGACAAAGTTTAATTAAATAAATTTTCCTTTTTTGGGACAAAAAAATCCTTATTTTTCAGCAATTTTGAGAGTCATTTGCCATATGACAACCTGGAGTGCCAGTTATTCTTACTGCTTTCACATAAACCCTTACGTTTTTAAAAATGTTTGTCATGATTCTTGCAAATAATTCTTTTAACATTTGCAAACTTTTCAGTTCAACATTATTGAACATTACAGTAGGGAAATAACAACAATTTTTTATTTGATCCGATGGGGTGCTTTAAATAGTCAAATGACTTTTGATGTAGAATATGAGTGTTGAAATAGTCTGTTATAATAAAAACCTGAAAATTTTGTTTTTCGAGCAAAAAAAGCAGTTTTAGATTTTTTTTCCCCTTGCCTTAAAATTTCTGAAGATTCGTTTAATTATACTCTTTCTCAACATTCTTGGTTGTTGCTCAGAAAGGTTGTAGCCTATAACAAGAATTAACACTTATCCAGCATACAGTAATCACCAAACTCGCAGTTTATTGGAGAACAAAATTTTATAAAAATTTTGGGTCAAGGGTATCACTTGTTGTGGCAATGCTTTTTATAATAATAATAATAATAATAAGACAACTTTATTTCATTCTTATCTATATAAAAAATTTACAATCAAATTATTAAAAAAAAGAAGCAGCTAATTACAATATTTAAAAAAAGTTTATTAAAATAATAATAATTATAATAATAATGTGTCTTTATTAATTTTAAACTCTTCAAAATTATATGCTTGTTACAAGATATACACAAGTATAAAATAATAAAAATAAATAAGATTAAAATATTTAAAATGACTTATATGTAAAATATTAAAATAATTAGTAAAACGTTTGGCCAAATTTAGAATTTCCTTGCTTTTTTCTCCAAATATTAATGCAAATTTTCAAGCAAGGGATAATTCTTAGTCTTAAATTCAATTTTGCAACAAAGTTTTTGAAAGAAATATTATTGTTACAGTTTATGAGTGCATGCAAGGTTTGAATATCAAATTTCCTTAAAAAAATATACTTTTCCAAATTGAAATTGTTTTCAGTTCTGTTACTTGATTTAAATGAAAAGTTTTTGTAATGTTTTATAACATTTATTTGTTGTTTTTTTACGTCAGCAACATTCTTAACTTTTCTGTTCCCTGGGCCCAGGCACACAAAAAAAAACTTCGTCTGATAGGGCTAAAGTAAATAAACTGCTGTTTTTAAACTAAAGTCATAAAACGGAATGAAAACTGAGACAGTATTTAAAATTAAAACTGTTTGGATTTAGTTTCTGAGTATTGAGCCAGGAAAATGCTTGTCAACTTAACACCCCATTTGTTTGGTTAAGTTTCTGCTTCTGGAAATCATGTTTCAGAACACAAAAGCAGAACTCTTTCCAGCTGGGAAACACTGAAAAGCAATCACTATCGTGGAACGTACAAGTGAATTGACCAATAAGAATACCAGCACAGCTTTTTATTACCAACGTCCACAGGCTTTTCCCATTTCTCTCACCCCTCCCTCCACCCCAAAAAACCACTCTTCCGTGCTGGAATAAGGCTGGTGTTTCAAAATAAAAACTTCCAATGGTCAGAACCAATTGAAGGCAAAGAATGATTTAAGACAGCACTGTTAGAGTCAACCACTTTAAATCAGGGTCAGAAATTATTTTCGAACTTCACGTCAACTTCCATTGGCTGCTAAAATAAGTACTGAAAGTTTGCACACTGGGTGAGGTGGGATGAACCACTCTCGAAACGAAATGTTGACGTTTCACGTGGGGCAAGCTACAGATTATTTCTTTGATTTCGCTTTCGCGTTGGAGTTTGAATAATGTGAAAAGCAGAACACAGTTTTGTGAAAGCAACATAGCATACTTTTGTACATGCAGCTGCTGTCTAATACCCTAGTTGCACGGCTTGAGGTAATGGAAATACTTGTGCCAACTAAGTAGTACTCTTAAAGGAATGCTTCATTGGAGCAAAACTCCTGTCGAGTTGTACCAGCAAGTTACTATAACAATGTCAAATATGAGTAATGACTTTTATGGTTTTCTTGTAAGTGACACTTGTTGACTTAAAAAAAAACATGTAACATACAATCACAGCTCAACAGGGCCTCGAATCTAGCCCTTTGGAAGACAATTTCCGAAAAGTAAGTGTCCCAACTTTTAACCAAACAAAACAACATGGCCTCTCGTTTGCTACCGCTTGAAAACAGTTCAAAGTGCGACGTTTCCTGTTTTATTTTGGATGAAAGAACTGAATACTTTTGACAACAGTAAGACATTTTTGGTATTCGAAAATTCTAAAACCAAAACAAGGATAAGCATGTTAAACGATGTCATATCCGAGCACATCAGGAGCAAAATTCACGCAACGTTAACAAAAATTGTGGCCAACCAAAATGTATTTTCATGTTCAACATCGTGTCTATTTATTTCAAAAAGTAAACAAGAAATTTTTCGATCATTTCACCAGCACGTTGTCCATTTTTTTAAAACTCAACGTGAATATAATATCGGTTCTCGGAAATAATTCCACGCATCGCGTGATTCCCGCTTCTTTTGGAAGCAAACACTTTGTAGTCAAACGTGATTTACATATATGATAAGCCGAACGTTCGTGATTAGTTCTCTCTCTGTGTTTGGTTGGACTCGGCCTGTGTCGACCAGTTAGTACTTAGAGAACAATGCAAAGCGTTAGTTTTGGTGTTTCCCACAAGAAAAACCCATTTAACTGTACACTGTTGCTCGCTCGGTGTACAAACCCATTCGAGTGTGGTGTGCTGTTTTTTAGCGTTGTCGAACTGGATGATGGAAGTGCTGCTTTATTAAACAATGGCTGAATTAAGTTTTTACCACCACCACTTCTACAAGACCTCTTTTTGTATCAATTTCTGCCATTTCACATCAGCTTAACACGACCAACAAATTTCGAACAAAAAGACAAGGGAAAATAACTTACCAGCGACAAGTAGCTTCACCTTTCGACTAACAGTTGTACCGACTTGGTTTGTCGCTATGCATTGATAAACTCCAACATCGGGCTTGTTTCCCCGATCGTTGATTACTTTAGTAATATGCAGGGATCCCCCTGGCAAAATTAACCTCCTTGTATCTGCGGGTGAAGGAACTCTCTCTCCATTTCTCGTCCAATGTACTTGTGGCGGAGGATTTCCATCCACATTACAGTTCAAGGTTACACTGCGACCCTTGAATGCAATTATAGTTGAATTCGGCTCTATTGTGAACACGGGAGGCCGGTTTAGGTTTAGCAAAGAATTTGAGCCTGAAAATAAAGCATCGATAAACACTCAGTTAGGTTTGATAGTAGTACAGGGTGCCACGTGAAAAATACAACGGTTGGCAATAGTATTGTTAACTAGAGGTTATCAACCCCATGACTTCGGTTATCACTCATTCACGGCGCTCGAGTTCTTGCATAGGAACGAAGGGGGAAAAATTTGGTCTCAAATGGCTGGGACGGCTGCTCGTATGCACGTTTTGCGCGTGAGAACCGGTCTTGGATCACAGACGACGTGAAGTTTGATTAGCACAATGTTCAATAAGAGATTTGCCGTTTCACGTGCGTTGTAACCACGAGTGTAAACGAGCAGTTTAGAAGATTGTACTAGCATAGCAAAACAACAACACACTTACGCCAGCAGTAGGCGACGTTTACTGAGGATCATGGCACTGGGTGATGTACTATCGCACATAAACAGAATCATCTCAGTCAAAACAAGTTGTCTGCTTTCGCGCACAAATTACGCAAGATCCTTTATCGGGACCATTCAAAAGGATAAGCTACAAAACACTGACAGGAGTTCACGCGAGTTCGGGGATGCCAACTGCTGAATTTAACAACACTCATTACTTTGTTGTCATTACGTGTATATTGCAGCTGGTAAACCCGAACTAGCTGAATTTACTACGCGCCCAGATCTCGTGATCGAGTGATTTAAACTTAAGTTCTTTCTCTTTGGGTTTTTGTAACAGTCTGCACGCGACAAACAAATTTGGTACAAAGTGGAGCGACCCAAAACTCCTGGTTCTGGCACAACAACGATTCGGGGAGAGAATCGGGCAGTGGAACTGAACAGAGCACAAAACAATTTGACCAGCTTACCTGAACAGATCAAGCTCAGCATTAAAGTCAAAATCCAAGAAATGCTCATTTCAAGTATAAATCTACTCTAGATTACTAGATTTGGAAACTATTACATAGAAAGGAGGAAAGTATCGATTCAGTTTAGACCATTCCGACTCGCTTGATGTTGTATTTCGCTTTGCTGACAGATGTGGGCTCTCTGATGCTAATGGTCAACCAATCAACTACTCTATTCCTCAGATCAGCCAATCAGAATTGCTGATACTGTAGTGATTTCTTTCGACTGTCAATCATTTTGACAACGGGAACATGTAAAGGGGCTTCTTGATTCGTGGAGCGGGTTGTTTTCACTTACCGCCACTTGCTGATTGGTTCCGAAACATGTCTTTTTATTCATTCAAAGGCATAAACAAACTTCTCAAAAACTCGCATGGTTTTCGAAGTGCTAAGTAAACTTCAAATTCCTTTTCTTTTTTGCGTAAAATATTTCTCTCGCCAAAGGATAATTTAGAACAGTTTTAACAACACTTCATTTTATACCCGCAAGTAGTTAAAGAACTCGTGCTTTCCTGTGCTATGTGACCACAGTCAAGTTACTATTTAAAAGGGAGAACCTCGACACGTAGCTAGCTGCCTGTAGAATATTTTCTCGGGGCACAGATCACTTCTTGACCTGTAATGGCCAAGACCCGGTGGATCTCGGGGATAGCATAGTTTTGCATTGTTTTTGTCTAATTGTTAGCTAGCAATCAAAACCAGTTCCGTTTGGAGGTAAAACCACAGCAAGACAAGAAATAATAAATGCAGGTAATCAGAATGGCAACCGAAACGTGGAACGAGGGATTTCGGAATAAAGAACACGGAAAGCAGTAAAATAAAAGGTTTTAATTCGTTCGGAGTTGCCTCTATATAAAATTGAGAACTCTTCCATTATAGGAATACCGTAATTATACTGCCGTAATATATTGCTTGTAAAACGTTTAAAATTGTAAGCTAAGTTTGTTTTTTGATAAAATTAAAAGATCTTCTTAGATACATATGTACTAAAACGTTTTCGACCGGAGATCCAAGATGGCCACGTGGTCGAAAACGTTTTAGTATCTAAAAGAAAATTTTTATAAAAAAAAATTATCCTATAATTTTAAACAGTAAGTATATTCATATTGTTTTGTATGAGAACTAGATAGTTTACTTTAGAATCATTCTTTCAAGAAATAATCTTGTTTTAGTTTTCATGGTTACCGCACTAGACTTGATACTGGAAATGTTCTTTACTAGTTCTTAAAAATTTAGGCCAATCTGCTCCCCGTAGCTTTCGATGAGCAAGGCTACAGCGCTCGGCAAAAAAGCAGGTGCCATTCGAAACATTAACAAAAGCATAATCCTGAGTCATTGAAGATGAAAACAAAGCCTATTCCTGCTGCGGGAAAACGCAACGGTATTTTGACCTTTAGTCTTTACCAGGGCCGTAGCTAGCGTCAGGCAGGCAGGGCAAATGCCTCTCCTAAATTTTGGACCAGAAGTTGATTTTGAAGAATAATTTAGTTTTCAGGACAATGCAGTGATCAGCAGGGTCGTAACTGGCGTCAGGTAATAAGGGCAAATGCACTCCCCAAATTTTGAATGTAGCTACGGCCCGGTTTACTATAAATAGCTGACTCGCAACACTAGTTTGAAAAATGCTGTGATGACAGATTTTCCGTTTCAGAGAGGCGGCCGTATTAAAAAGGGAAATAAATGAATAATGAAGGACATGGATGTGATTTTTAAGATATCTTTTTCTGTCCGGGCCTGCTTTACACATTGGCCATAATTATTCTTCCTCGTTAATGGTCACCTCGTTATTACGTTCATTCTTTCATGGCCCGGCAAAACGGCCATACGTTTTCTTACAAAAACACCGTTTATGCGGTTATCCATTAATACGAACGACGGCCACATTTTGAAATCCCAAATAGTATAATCCTTTATTAGGATTAAAATTCGTGCTCCTTTATGAGGATTAATACTCGTGTTAAACTTAAAAGAAAATTAAAATCACAAATATGAGACTGAGAATGAACAGATTTTCGTACAACAACAACAACAACAATAACTTTATTTACACTTCAAAATTAATAAGAATGATATTACAAAAGAAATTCATAGACATAGGCTTTCAAAGTAATGAGTACAGGCCACCTGTAAATAACCATAAGGGCTAATCGAGACAGGTGGCCTTTAGTCAATAAATATTTGAGCTAAGGTCAAGAGTACAGAGTATAAATATTCTAACTGCTGTTGATATGTTTAAGGAAAAAATAAAACAATAGGAAAAGGAGATACAAAACAAAGTAGGTGACAGAAAAAACACAAATGATAAATTTATATATATGCTTATATAGGGCGAGCATAAATTCAGTGCAGTATTAGTTGTTTAGGAGGTTAGTATTCAGCAATGAAGCGTGATTTTAATTTTGATTTAATTGAAGAGACACTCAGAGATTTGAGTTCTTCATCTACAGATTTCCAGAGCTTTGGTCCGTAGAAGCGTACATGTTGTGCAGTCCGTAGTTCCTGCGTATGAGAGGCAGAGTACATCGTACAATGATGCTCAGAACCTCCATTTTCAGAACGATAACAAGATAAGTCTGTTCTTGTTTTGTTTTACATTTTGACGGTTTGTTAGCCGATTTTTAGCAGTGTTTAGGGGCGGATCCAGACATTTTGGGAAGAGGGTGCCGGGATCCTAATTCTGGAAATGAGGTTAAAATGTTGGTTAAAGCGTGACGATTTTTTTCAAAAAAAGTCCCCAAATTTTCGATCCGCTACCTTTGAACTTACTCCTGGGACATATTAAATTCAAGATCTTGTATCTTTATACTGTTTCGTGCTGCTTCCTAGAGAAGATCGACCGTAGGAGAGGAATAAGGCATGCTCTCATTCACTGATTCAGAGAAAACATAAGTCTAACTTTGATTTTCGTGCCATTTATCCTAGCATTATGTGTCTTATATATGTATACCGCGGCTTGCGTTAGCTGCGTCCCTTTTCTCTCGTATAAACGGCCTAATGGGTTTTTGGCGGTTGACAGACGAAGCAGCTCGTAGAGCAGGTTGAAGACTGCACTCGACGGCAGTTGGCGCATGTGTTAGACATTACACTCTTTCATTTTTGTAAAAACGTTGAATTTTCCAACTGAGCCTGAACGTTCTTAAATATTTTCGGGATATCAGCCTCAAATTTTCTTAAACATGTTCTTAAAATATCTTTACTGATTTTAGACAATATAATGAAATAATACATGTACCGTATCTGGTACATTTGTGTATACACTGATTTGTACATGTGCTTTGTACTACACTACGAGTAGTCCCTATTTTTCCTCCAATAGATGGTCGAGCGAGGGATCGAGAATCCAGAATGGCGCGCGAAAATTGAGACGAGCGGAAAAACTTCGCGCGCCATTCGTGATTCTCGACCCCTCGTTCGACCATCTTTCGGAGGAAAAATAGGGACTACTCGTAGTCTACTTTGTACTGTATCAAATTTTAAAATACAGTAGCTGGTTCGAAAGATTAGTTTTGTTCAGTGACTAAAAACATGTGATGTAAAATTGTTATCGGCGAACTTTAGTTAAGAACCCACCGAAAAGCAAATTTTTAACAACACTGTATGAATTATTTGCAATAGGTTATCATCAGAGTTATCTGGGTTATCATAATAAATAAATGTTCTTTACCTTTTCTCAGCCTCAGCATGTTCTTAACATGTTATTAAATTTTTGGTGATTTTCAGCCTCATGTTCTTATAAAAAAGGTTCTTATAAAAAAAAGAGTGTATTCAGCTCAGTCGTTTTCAAATATATTGTGACTACACTGATCTACCGTATGCTCTAATTGGCTAATTCGATGACACGAGGTAGAGGGTAGCGTTGCCATAAACCCTTCAGCTTCAAGTTCGACAAATGTGTTGCTAAACTCTCATAAATGGTATCTATGCTTTCATTCTGAACAGTTTTAAAGAGTTTGCTTTTCAAATTGGATGGATTGTAAGTGCGATGAATTCCATTGATTTTAAAATACAGAAAGTTAAACGATCATTGAGACATTTATGGAGGAGAAACTCGAGTAGAAATGTCAATCGAAATTGACGTGACAGCGGGCGGCAATCCCATAGGCCCTCCCCCCACCCCGGCCCAGCTGGGTCCGTCTGGAGAGTATGCATATGACCATGTTGCCATTAATTTTCCTCAAACACAAACCCCCAATCAAAGCTACTTTACAGATACAAGTTATCTCGAGCTATTCTGTCCACAGTTTGTTAAATCTGATTCGAAGTCAGACACAAATGTCAAACCACGACGAAAGTAATAAGATACGTGACCACGTACCCGTGCATGTCCTTCCGTCATTGCTATATTTAATTTCTCCACTACTTGCTTATTGGGAAATGACACCATCGCAATCGAACAGGTCCATTGAGATTTAATTCGCCAGAGGAAGAGGAGAGAGGGAAAGAGGAGAGTCAGAAAGTGATATGTGAAAGAAGAGGCTTTGGAGGAAAACGTATTAGGTTACCTCGATTTGTAACCAGGGGCGTACCCAGGAGAGAGGTCTAGGGGAAAGGGAACTTCCCTCCCCCTATTCATAGTTTTTTTTATTCTCTTACTGTGGGGTTTTGTCGATTTTTAACAAACTACCGATCGCCATATGTACCATACTTGCGTTTTCGATTCCCTTCTAACAAAGAATTTTAAGAAAGCAGATTGTTGAAATTGTACCCCCAAAAATATCTCTAAGTCTAACAAGAACTATACTTCTTCCTTAACTGCACGCTACTTCAGCTAAAATATATATATCATGTTGTTCTTAATCAACATATTCTTAATGGCACATATGCACAATGTCGCATTCCAATGCAAAACCATACATAACATAGCCTCTAACAACAAAATAATTCTTGTAATTTTTTCTGTAAACTAACCCACGATCCCGTTAGAAGTCTGTACTCCAAAAATCAGTTATAATATGTAATGGACACTTTCCTTTGAATCATTGAACTGTTCAATGAACAATGCATTTAACATGTCTATGTTGAGCAATGGAGAAGGTATTTCAAAAACTCTCAATTCCGAACATTTCGAAACAGTAAAAGCACTCTGTCGTTTTGCGGCCTCGTGCGTTCTTATAGTTTCTCGGTGTTTGGAACTGGCCGTGGTCCGTTTCCCTTGGCAGGAATTCAAAAGTCATTTCACCTGTCGAAATTATGAATGAAACTTGCTGTGATCTGGAATGTTGAATTAGTCTCACCCTTCCCTATACTACTGGCAAAAGCCTCCAGTTCAAAAGCACGAAAAATGATTTTAAAAACTACCCAGGAGAAATATAGAGAAAGTCCAGTGATCCGAGATTACATTCACAATTGTATTCAACTCGCTCTGACCAAAAGTGGCTGTAGTTGGATCTGTGTTAAATAAAGTTCATGTCATTTGGTTTCTAGATTGAACTACTGGTTTAAGAAATTGCAGAATTATTTATCAACTAATCCGGTTGCAAACCAGAAAACTAAGGTTGTTACTAACGTAAACAACGTTGGGTTGGGTTAGTTCATATGTTTGATATGGCCCTGTAAACATGCAGTTGTGTGAAGTATCCAACAAAGAAAGGAACACTGGTCATATGATTGTTTGAAATTGATACCAGTTTCTATTTCTAAGCCAGTTTCCGAAATCTAACCAAATTTTCCAATAACAGATTCAAAATCTGCTACGCTCAGTTGAAGACGAATATCTATGTTTTGTCCTGTGTATCCTTAAGTTGCGTGTCCATCCTCTTTTGGCTACTTTTTTACAAGCAGGTTACGTTTCCTGCAGTATGCAGCAGTCTCGGTAAACTGTTTACTTCGTATCACATACGATATAAAATTGGGCTCATTTGAGAAATAGCTAGAAATTATTATTCCATTAAAGGATACATCTTTTTTCAAAACTGACATTGGCGTTAGACACTTTGCTTTGATTGCAACTCAGTTTCTGGAGAAACGGATGTACGGCCTTGTGTAGCAAGAAACAGACAGCTTCCGACCTCTAGGGTAACAAACAAAAGTTAAAACATTATGGAGTCCCAGGGTTTGTTTTATAAAAAAAAAACAGAGAGTTGAAACCATTCCCGGAAATCCGGGTTGGCCCAAGTTTCGCTATTTCAGGTACAGTTTGTTGCGAGAAAATTATGGAGTTTTTAGTCCTGTGGTTCGTGTTGTCCAGAGTCCTTCGCCATTCCAGTTTTCCTATCTTCGTTGCAGATCAACCGTAACGGATAACCAGCAGAGCACCCGGAGTAAATTTCTAGTTTGCTTGGTTTATTTGAAACAAAGCTTTCACTATGCTAAAAAAAGGGTAGAAAGTTGCAGCGCTTTTTCTTTTGACTGTTTTTTTTTCTAATTTCAACTTTTTTATGGGTCATTAAATATGTACACTTTGTGTCAAAACAGAGAACATGTGTTTTGAATATAGATGACCTTCGTTTCATTCCCATCAAATGACTTCAGTTCAAAATTTGTTTTCGCTATTCTTAAAACTATAAATCGTCCGTTGATGAAAGAAAAAACACATTCATACGTGACCATTCATCGCCTTTCGTGCTGAACAAATCGTGGGTAGTGGTAAAACAGGAAGTTCGCAAATTTCGGTTCTTTCTTTCTGATCCAAAATAGCACGTATTTGCAACTCGGTGTTGCTTGAATAATTAATTACGCCAAGGTCCTGCTGACATAGTATCCGCATGGCGACGGAAGAACCAGTGCTGAATGGGTCTTGGTAAATGTTTCCATTTAAGAGCCTTTTAAGAGGGAGTCTCCCAGAAAACGTTGGGAGCTCCGAACAGTGACCTGCCACGGTTTTGTCAGAACTGAAACAACGGTTGGCCAAGTAAAATTCAACTGAAATTCAACACTAATGACACAAGGCAATACATTCAGGTCACGTACGCGGGAAAAACTCCTTAAAAAATAGATGTACATCTTTTAAAAATATGTGTGTTTGTGTGTCGAATAAAGCTCGTCTGGTGATAAAACATCGTAAGGAAGCAAACCTGTACAAGTTCTGAAGTAGAAATAAGTTTTTATTTTGTTGATGAGTCATCAATACAGTATGAAAGCGTGTTTTGATTCTTATCAATATTTGCATCTTGACAATGTGGCATTCATAGGTTGTGCCTTCTTGTAATTGTGTTCACTGCGTACAAGGGGTATCGGTAATGGATGAGATCAAACACCTTTTGAGTTTTGAAAAATGCTTTCGAATACCTGTTACTATTGGGAAAAATCTTTCCGTCAAAAGCAGCTTGTTTCATTTCGATTTTAGTGCAAATGGTTGATCAATATTTGGACAACGTGTTTCGGATGAAAATGACAAGCAGTTAGAAATAAAACTGAAAGTGTCACGCGAATATGTTACTTGGCACGGCGTGATCAAAAGGCCGGGGGCTGCGCCCAATCGTTGCTCTTTTAAAAATGTTTTACAGGTGTACCTTTTAAAAATAAAACGAAGTCTATGGCGCGTCGTTTTCTGTTTATCACTACCAACATTTTACTTTTACGTTCTGCGTGGTTTTAAGCATTTTCCGTGCAACTTCCTGATATAAAAAAATCTCATTCAAGAGTTCGATTAGAAAACATTGTCAGTGTCACCTGATGTATCGTACGTAGCTTTCGATTATCACCAGTCACTAATTCAGCGTTCAATTTCAAGCTTCTTTTCAACTCAAACGTTGCTTCATTCGTGTAAATTTCGGCATCGCAATTAAGGATGGTTTTAGACGCATTTTCAGCGAATTTCAAACACTTTGCTATACACTTGACTTATCCAAGCCTATCTATAAATATTCAAAATCCGCGTACATCCCGAACGTGATTAACTGTTATAAATCAACCACAGTGATCCACTACTGAAATTGTGAACTAGTTATAACTGAAAATATAATCCGTTGAATCGTCGCACATGTTTCGTAGTTTTTAATTAACTATTACCTGTAAGACCAAACTTTTGGCACATAACAACGAGGTGAATAAAGTAGTTTCAGAAGTTGGTATTTGCAAACTCATTTCCCGCACCGGAACTGCTCGTAATTTTTCCGGTCCCGGTGGGACAGTTGAGTCACTCACATATTTAATTGTATATTTTTAGACTTTGCACTATCAAAACATTTTCTTTATGTAAGAATCCCGTTTCTGTCTGCTTTTATTTATTAAGTGCGCCATTTAGTTGAGAAAACTGCATGGGACTAGAAAAGCTTCCTCCTACTTAAGTTAAGGCAGAATTAATAAGATACCTAGAACGTTCGAACATTCGGGTTTATTGAAGGCGTACCGGCGTGGGCCGCAACACCTTTTGAAACACATACTGGACATAGCATTGGCGCGAAGGATAATACAGCGGAAAAGTCTGTTTTCTAGCTGCTCGTCCTTTACTCCGTTCATTCACATTTTCCAATCGAAAATATCGATAGGAAGTATCAGAAGAAGCAACCTGTTTAGTAATATTTACAATGGCGAAAGAAAGGTCAAAATAGCAAGATCATTACCGGATGGGGGGCATACAAGTGCAGGAACACTCCTGCTAACTCTGACAGAGATTTGAAAAGTGATCTACAACATAAATTTTATCGGAAGTCGAAGCGCTTGACGTTGATTATTTTAAAAAGGGTTTCTTCAAACGAAGGTGACGCGTGTCAAGAAAGAGCATGTTTTTGTCAAAGTATTGTATTTGTGCTCGCTTGTCCAGAATTTTACGTGCTCTGAGGTTAGCAAAGATTTGTAGCACCAGATTTGAAATTTTTAATCTCCAGTGAAGAAAAAGTATTACAACGGTGCGAATCACATCACAATATCAGTGACAATTTTCGAAGAGTTGTTTCTTGGCTGTGTTCCACAAAAGACACAAATAGTACAGTGGCCAATATCAACAACTTTCTTCATTATGAGTTATGAAATAGGATTTCCTGCTTTCGAAAAGGCTTACTTTTACAAATAAATTGCGGTTCGGCAAAAACTAGATGTGCCGTTGTGCTAATTTTCATACTTTTAAAAAAATTACAAGGACCATCAAAACAATAAGCTAGTGTACAAACACTTGAACATCCTCAAATAAACCCCATACCAAAGATGTCTCAACACATTTTCTTAGTGGGGTACCGTCAACTTTTGTTTTGTTATTAAGATCGAGTCTTCCTTTTTGTCGGGTTTTGTATCACCGCTAAATGTAACAAAAACCTTAAACGTTTTATCCACCAAATTAACCATAAATAAGATACTATAAACCGTCAATGCGATAAAAAATATAACAACTCACCAACCATAAATGCAATATCTTTAAAACTGTAAGCGTAAATAATAAGACTCGCCGCAAACGTAAAAAAACTCGATCTTAAATGCAATAAATCAATTTTACAACTAATACTCGTTTATGTGAGGGCGACACCAACCAAGTTTCGTCAGATCAGTAATATGCAACCGGGCCACTAGTCACGTGACTTTGTACCCTACTTGAACCTCCCCTGCCTGAATCACTCCCAGATTTAAAGCTCGTGGTACCACAATTCGTCAGAATAGTCAAAATGATCTTTAGAACGAATCTGGACGAGGTCATGACGGCCCGGAGAAGCGGGCTGCTTATTGGAGTTAGAAATACAAGTGATCACATGCCGCCTCCGTGAATGCCTTTCATTCCATCAGCTGGGTTTTGTCATCGCCTGAAGTCAAAGTGTATCGCCCATGGCTGTAACAACTGACTCGCCGTTAATGTAATTTTAAGAACAATCGGCCGTAAGTGTAACAATTGTATGTTTAGATTTTGGTGTCAACTATGATTTAGAGAAAATTTTCTCTCCCCGTATCGGCTCATCTGTTATCGATATGCGATATCTCGAAGCCTCAAGGGGAAAAATAGGGACTGCTCGTAAAGTAAAAATCTTTCTATTTAATAGATATCCCTCTCAAATAAGCGCCCTTTGCCCCTCTCAATAAACTATAATATTTATGGGTATACTAAATTGATAAAAATCGGTGTGGTGGTTCAGTTTCCGTGACTCGTGTGTTTGTATGTGTTTGTGTGCTTCGTCAGATATATCCGAAATCGAAAACTTATTGTTTACATCAAAGTCACATGTGTCAGATTTCCCCAAAAGCAGATGCAATCTGCTAATTGTAATGTTTACGCCCGGTATTCACGTAATCGCTAAAAAATCATAGAAACCGATCTCGCCTGAAACAACTGAAATTTTTAAATATTTATCTAGTAGTGCAAAATCTGTTTCCTGCCCATCACAATTAGCCGGATACCAGCATGTGCGTGAGCCAAACCGCGAATAACGCGTCAGTGCGAAAACACGCACAAATGAGGAAATGTTGTCTTTTGTTTTGACTGAGTATGCCTGCAACTAATATACAGAATGGGAAACCAACTTTTTAGAGTCGGAGAAGGGGAAGTTCTGCACTCGGTGCATTTTGCGCGGTGAGGTCGTTTTGAAATCAAGGTAGTTTTAAAAGTTAGATGATGCTACAACTCATTAACTTGGAATTGCTTGCAGCGATTTTATACACGACTGCTGTCTGCATAGCGCGTTAAGAATAAGAAAATATCGAAGATATTGTTTGGACGCAGTTTTGTTTGATCATCCGTATATCAATTCCAGAATGCTCTGCGATCAAACTTGACATGTTTTGAGCAGCCCCAAGAGTGAACGAAGTAAAGGGGGCACGTAGGGTTGTCGCCCAATTTTGGTTGTGGTCAGATCAGGTTTTTAGTGCTTATGCATGCGGTTCAAACACCACTTGTAATGACTTGCAATCTGGTTGGGTGTTTGTTGCGGTTTTTTCCCGGGTCTCAGTTGATATGTGTTTATTTTCATTATCCACGAATGGAACTGAAATGTAATCGAATGATTTCCTTTTCGGCTTTTGTGTAAGTGTTAAATGATCTTGATTAACGCAAGCCGCCTAGCTGCCTTTAGCTTATTTTGGTGTTTGATTAACTACCGCGCTTTTGAGTAAATATAAGTGAAATTTAATTTTCTCCTGTAATACGAAAATTAAAGGTGACACCACTAGGGAAAACGTGAGAGAAGGAGACGAAAAGAAGTTTGGCGGAGATCAATCGTGGATCGTGGAAGCCCCATGTGCTACAGGGCACACCGCGTAATGGGGGGAGAACAGGACTAAAACAATTTACATCAGAAATCTTGTGTAGTTGTTAATCCTTGCGTTGATGGCGCAGTTTTGAGTGGTTTGTCCGCGAATTGAGAGACTTGAAAAATTGAAAATCGTAGAGCTTGGATCGACAGTTTTAACATATGAATTCGTGGACGACAGCACCTAGTATAGAAAGCACAAAGGGATAACAAATTTTCAGCAAGATTGTCCGTTGCTTACGAGCGACAGCAACTGGTAAATCCGTTGCTTATGAACAACACCTAGTAAATCCGTTGCTTACGAGCGACAACACACCTTGAAAATCCGTTGCTTACGAGCGATAACACCTGGTAAATCCGTTGCTTATGAACAATACTTAGTAAATCCGCTGCTTGCGAGCGACAACACACCTGGTAAATTCGTTGCTTATGAACAACACCTAGTAAATCCGTTGCTTGTGAGCGACAACACACCTGGTAAATCCGTTGCTTACGAGCGACAACAACTGGTAAATTCGTTGCTTATGAACAATACCTAGTAAATCCGCTGCTTACGAGCGACAACACCTAGTAAATCCGTTGCTTACGAGCGACAACACCTGGTAAATCCGTTGCTTACGAGCGACAACAACTGGTAAATTCGTTGCTTGCGCGCGATAACACCTGGTAAATCCGTTGCTTATGAACAATATCTAGTAAATCCGCTGCTTACGAGCGACAACACCTGGTAAATCCGTTGCTTAAGCCAAGCGACAACACCTGGTAAATCCGTTGCTTATGAACAATATCTAGTAAATCCGCTGCTTACAAGCGACAACACCTAGTAAATCCGTTGCTTAAGCCAAGCGACAACACCTGGTAAATCCGTTGCTTGTGAGTGACAACACTTGCGTGGTAAATCCATTGCTTATGAGAGGCAACACCTGGTAAATTCGTTGCTTTTGAGCGACAACACTTGGTAAATCTGTTGCTTACGAGCGTCAACAGCTAGTAAAATCGTTACTACGACCGACAATACCTGGTAATTCCGTTGCTAACGAGCGACAGCACTTGGTAAATCCGTTGCTTACGAGCGTCAACACCTGGTAAACCCGTTGCTTACGAGAGACAACAATTGGCAAATTCATTGCTTTTGAACGACAACACTTGGTAACTCCGTTGCTTACGAGCGACAATACTTGGTAAACCCGTTGCTTACGAGCGACGACATCTTTAAAGCAGGTATATAGCTTTAAGTGTGTCAATAACTGTTAGTTGTTTATATAACTCGTTCCTTTTTGTTTTCGTGAAGTTTAATACCGTGTGAATAAGAACAATTAGAAGCTTCACTCTTGAGGCTGCACTAAGTCTGAAATGATTTATACTCAACGTCTACTTTTTTCTCTCCTCTTCACGTTCTCCGCTATAAAACCCCAAAATTGACCTTTTAATTACGTTCTGTTTTCTAAAGATGACGACGTAAAGGTGGCAAGCTCTGTAATTAATGTGTAATGTTTTGTAAAGTTAGCGTTGATGTTCGCGTCTTTGTAGCTTTTAAAGCTCTGTACTACAGCATGAAGCCTGACTACGAGATGACAAACGCACGCCAGGAAACCACGTCTGGAAGAAGATGTAACAAAGGCCCGTGTATAAGTGGGGATGGGGGAGGCACAAACCCCCCATGGGCCAAAAAAGGTCTGCAGCAGGAGATTTAATTACAACGAAGAAGTAGCCCTAATAAGTGTCACCTTAATAGCTGGCGCGACCACAAATCGGAACGACCAAAGAAAAAGCTATCATTGCGTTTGTCCCTTAAATTCGGCTTTTGTTTACGAAATTTTTGAAACTCATTGGCTTTTTTTGATAGAAAGTGGAGGACATACTTGCCCCTCCTCCACCACCACCACCCAAAAAAAATTCCAGGCTACGGGTATGTAATGGGTCGCGCGAATTTTTGACCGCGTGCTCAGTTGCAGCCTGATATTTGGGCTAGTGTGTCTGACATACAGTCTACAGTTTCACGCGCGCGCCAAAAATTATTTATCTGAACCTCGAGTTGATGGGTTCAGGTAACGTAAAGACCATTTAAGACTGCATTAGTAGTAGTAAGGCTGCTGAAATCGCGAAGTCGTCACAGAAGAGCCAACTTTTACGTCCGATCCGAAGCCGAATGATAACCAAATCTGCCTCCGATCTGTGGATAGTTCGTCCGCCACAGTTTGCTGACACTCAGTACAGCTTTAAAACTCGCTTGAAAGATTGCCGATTCATTGACTTACTCTTCAAACAAGACAAACCCAGACACCCGGTGTCACAGCGATTTCGGTACCCAGCGATTTGCGTACCCCCGGGTACAAGGATCGCTAGCGATTTGCGTACCCC
>JAOBYE010666741.1:0-10286 GCA_025403585.1 Parazoanthus swiftii
TTAGGCGATTTTAAGAGAAAAAGTGGCCTTTTTTGTCCCGTTTCAGCAGGCACCTTTTGGAAAATCCAGCCAGATATGTATGTATATTAATAATACACTGTCAGTTGATATAGAACTATAAACTCAAAAGGAGTTCCAAACATAATGTAATTTCCAATTCCCTTACATTAGACCAAATATCAAATACCAGTTGCTGGAGACTCTGTTCGCTACAGACACAGCATCCATGGACTATCAGTTGATAGGATTACGAACTATAATGGGTCAAAACTCAATATAAATTCTCCTTGCATTACACCAAATATCGAATACCAGTTGCTGGAGACTCTTTCAGCTACAAATACAACATCGGATAATTCTCGATATTAAAATCCACATATATCTTTTATTGTAACAATTGAAATGACTGTAAAGATGTTGGTCAATTTAATTTCAAAAGAAAAGTTAATTCATTTCATTTACAAACAAAATTTTCCACTATTTATCAAATTTAGTTTTGATTTTGTGTGAGGGAGTTGCAAACTTCATTTTCATCATAAATCATCTTTCTACTCGATCTATAAAAACATGACTGAAAGATTCGTCAAGTTATTCTGTTGTGCTCGATCAGTTATAGTTTTTATCGAAAAACGATTTTCATCGAAAAAAGGAAAGCAAGATTTCAGTCAAAACTGTAATAACTTTTAAAGTTTTAAATTTATGAAAATTTTAAAATTATAAACATAAACTGCGTGACGGATTTTCCCCGTTTCTGCATCGCCAGCTGATCTTAAAACACAGCTTGTTTATCTTGGTTTACAAAGCCTCTATTGAACCGCGAACATAAACAATTTGGGGTGAAAACAACAGTGATAGTTAACTGGTGTGAGAATAATATTTAGATTCCTTGAATAGCGAGAAAACGTACTTTTTTATTCTATTTGTTGAGGTTCAACTGAAAATCTCATTCAAGTAATTTCATATCCATCCAAGGAAATTTAAGACAGTAAGTGATAAAAGTTTTGGTTTAAAATTGGTCTTATTATCAACCGAGTAACTGGCATTATTCCGGGTCGACCTTTAACAATTATCACAAACACAATGACGGAGCAACGGTGATAAACTGTATGCAAGAGAGCACATTTATTTGATTACTTAAAACTTAGAAAAGTCTGGTTAATACTTTTGAAAAACTGCGTATGCGTGTGAAAAAGGAAAGCTTTAAAACTCTAAAAAACAAATACATTCTGAGAATTTTAGTTAAACAAACAGTCTTGCTTAAATAAGTTTCACTGACTTGATTAAAGCTGAACCAGAAAGCAAAAACATGATACATACATTCTTTTCCAGGTCGGACCCGAAAAGTGACATATTCGTTTCCTGCCAGTTGTACTTCTTCTGCTTTACAAGTCCAGACATAATGATAATGATACTTCCACAAAGCCCGAGTTACTTTGGTCACCAACTCTTCTTCACACCCTGCAAAACTCTTGAGTTTTGTAAATTTTCAAGTGAAGTTTCACCCCCTGTGATTTTTTTGTTTTGTTATCCAACGGGAATTCGAAACTTTAAGCCTTTTTTGTTTTATTTTCGCATCTGTAATTAAATACAGGCGAAAATAGCGTCTCTAACAGTCATGGCAACAGCTTCCATTTTTGCAAAATATTTGCATTTTTGATTGAAATCGTGTTTTATTTCATTTTAAACAAAACCTTCCCTTTAGGACTAACGACACTGCCGCAAATTTTAGATCAAGTTGTCGCTTGAATAGTGTTGAGAACAAAATATTTTTTTTCGTTTGTTACAATTTCTTGCAGAGGTCGGCGAAAACAATATGGAGAAAATTACGAATCGTTTTGCTATTCTTTGCTCCTGACTCGATAAATATGAAAAATTCCTACTGCAGCGGTAATTTTGGTTCTGAGGTTGATGGTTTTCTGAACAAAAAACTAGTATTCCCTATGTGAAAGTTTATGATAAGTAATAACCTTTACTGATCTATATTTTTCGTGTCGTTGCAAGTTGTTCCTTGCAAAATGAAACATCGAATATTATAAAAAATGCTGATTGTTTATAAGAATGAACCAAACTGACTTTTGTGTTCCCGCACACTCTCTATAACTAAACGAGTTTCTTTTGTTAAACAGACATGCAGTGGACTCAAGGTGACAATCAATTTATCCAGTTAAATAACTGTTACATTTTTTCATAACTCTCTGGCCTACAGCTCTGTGTTACCTCCAAGTAACTCTGTCAGAGCTATGTCCTTTCTATTAGCTTACTTCAACGAGCGGTAAATTATTTGTCTTTGTTAACTTCCTCTTGCATCTGACTGAAAGGTTGTGAAAACTATTAATTCAGAACATTTGCTATCCAAAATATTTCCAATAAAGCCAATTTTTTTCAAAGTTTGTATCTACGAAAAACTTAATTGTGCGCCTAGTTTACTTTTAAGTTTCGCAGTCGTGGTGATCTAAACTCATTTTCAATTAATGAAGGTCGGTTCTTCTTTTAAACTATAGCATAGCTACTAAATATAGTATCCGCACTATTTGATCCTTTATATGACCATATTAGGAAATCGTGATTGTTCAACGTTGCGTGTCCCGCAGCTGGAGATCGGTTGACAGCAAAATCTAATAAATTCTAAAAACGTTTCCCCCAACTTAATTTATGACGGTGTTTGTCTTAGCAGATAGATGATTGTAACTTTCCGAAACTAAATCTCAATGATTTTTAATGAGCGCTTTTAGAAGTTTCTTTTTCAGAATACAATGATATCCGTTCACTTTATAAGTTCTTACCCCGTTCTCTTAGCTCTTTGCTGCTCTCCGGGGACTGGGCCCCATTTTCCTCGTCATGCATGACACTGCGCGAGTATCCAAATTTACTGGCTGAAAGATATGTTATTCACTGTTTGGCAACATTCTTTTGCTCTTTTACACTGCATATGTAGTGACTTCCAATTGAGTCGTGCGCGCATTTGTCATTTGTGGTGTCGACGCGAGATCTGGGAGATCGACTGTTTATTTTCTACCACAAGTTTTAGACTTTGCTTAGATGACATAATCTCGTACGGATACTTTTTAAATAGTGCCGTTGTCCAAGCGGCAGAAAAAACATGGGAGATAGCAGTTACGAGTTATAAGTCTAGAGCGTATTGGCGTGAGCTCGGACGCTCCGGGTTGTCTCCAAAGGTGGGAGGGATCATCGTGTCTCACTGGTCAGCTACCGCCCGTCTTAAGCTGGGCAGCCCCGGCCAATAAGGTGCTGACCCGTCACAGTCTGCCTGCTTCAATGGGTGCTTGGAGCTCAGGTCAAAAGCCGAAGAGCAGACTGTAAACCCTGCACCAGGCAAAACAAGAAGCAAGAAAAGAAATTAAGCCGCCATGAAGCGCTGAGACTGGCAACCTGGAATGTCAGGACCATGTTTCCTGGCCTCTCTGACGATCTACAACATGTCGACGATGCTAGAAAGACGGCTGTCATCAGTCTTGAGCTCAAGAGATTCAAGATCGACATTGCAGCACTGCAAGAAACCCGACTCCCATCAAATGGCAGCCTTAAAGAAAAGGACTATACATTCTTTTGGCAAGGGAAAGCCCCAGAATATCACCGTGTACACGGCGTAGGTTTTGCAGTAAGAAACTCCCTATTGTCTTCAATTGAACCGCCATCTGAAGGCACAGACCGTATCCTTTTCCATTCGCCTTACAACCACTTCAGGCCCCTTAAACATCATGAGTGTCTACGCCCCAACGTTTTGCTCTTCAGCAGAGGCAAAGGACGAGTTTTACGAGGAGCTCGAGACCGCCATCAGGAAGTTTCCCGCCAATGAACAACTGTTCCTGCTCGGAGACTTTAATGCACGGACTGGTTCCGATTACATCTCTTGGCCCCGCTGCGTGGACCACTTTGGTTTCGGCAAGCTCAATAAAACGGCCAAAGACTCCTTGTTTTACCCCACAAATCCCAACCACAGAGTGACCTGGCGACACCCTAGATCTCGTCACTGGCACCAGCTGGATCTTGTCATCACCAGAAGACCCTCGCTGAACTGTGTCTTCTCCACACGCAGCTACCACAGCGCTGACTGTGACACCGATCACTCCATGATCGCCAGCAAGGTGCGTCTTCCACCTCAGACGGATCCATCGTTCAAAGCATAAAGGACGTCCTCGAATCAACACGGCTGTGACTTCAGTCCCTGAACTACGCGAACGCTTCAATGCAGACGCCATCCAAGAGGCTCTCGCCAACTGCCCAACAAGCAGTGCCGAGGAGAGATGGAACCACATCCGCGACGTTACATACAAGACAGCTGTCGGCACATTTGGAAAGAGGGAGCAGGAAAACCCTGACTGGTTTGAAGCCGGTATCGTGGAAATTGAGCCACTTATCGCATCTAAAAGAACTGCTCTACTCAACTACAAGCAAGATCCATGCGTGCGAAAAGTCATTTACCGCCTACAGCCCCAGGAGGGCCAGAAGTAATGCCCCAACGGATTGCTAGACAGTGCGCCAACAACTACTGGCAAACCTTGTGCCAAAGCATCTAGCGTGTAGCTGACTGCGGCAACATACGAGCCATGTACGAGGGTTTGAAGAAGGCCTTCGGCCCTAGTGCCCTCAAGATCGCCCCGCTAAAATCTGCCTCGGGTGAAATCATCACCGACCGTGCAAAGCAGATGAAGAGGTGGGCAGAACACTACCAAGAGCTGTACTCGAGGGAGACTATTGTGACAGACACGGCGGTGGAAAACACAAACCCCCTGCCAGTCATGGAAGAGCTCCTAGGTAAACAGTCGAGCCTCCTCGATCTTCTCCACGAACTCCTGCTACAGCGCTGGCAGGAAGGAACCGTGCCTAAGGACATGCGCGATGCCAACATCATCACGCTCTACAAAAACAAAGGCGAACGCAGTGATTGCAACAATTATCGTGGCATATCCCTCCTCAGCATTGTTGGCAAGACTTTCGCCCGTGTCGTGCTGAAGAGACTACAGCTGATTGCTGAACGTGTCTACCCCGAAGCGCAGTGCGGGTTCAGATCTGAGAGATCTACATTAGACATGATCTTCTCGTTGAGGCATCTGCAAGAGAAGTGCCGCGAACAGAGACGCCCCTTGTTTATTACCTTCATAGACCTGACCAAGGCTTTCGACCTGGTCAGCAGGTCAGGCCTGTTTGCACTCCTGTAGAGAATCGGATGTCACCCCAAGCTCCTGAGGATCGTCACATCATTTCATGAGGACATGCAAGGCAGGGCCGTAGCTAGCGTCAGGCAGGGAGGGCAAATGCCCCCCCCCCTAAATTTTGGACCGGAAGTTGATTTTATAGATTATTGTAGTGATATAAAGTGGTGCCATAACTAGCGTCAGGTAGGGAGGGCAAATGCCCTCCCAAAATTTTGGATCCAGCTACGGCCCTGTGCACAAGGCACTGTTCAGTACGATGGCTCTTCCTCGGATCCCTTCCCCATCAAGAACGGAGTCAAACAGGGCTGCGTACTCGCACCAACACTTTTCGGCATCCTGCTCTCCCTGCTACTGCGCTACGCCTTCAGTCAATCTGAAGAGGGCGTGTACATTCACACCAGAAGCGACGGCAGCCTGTTCAACCTTGCGCGCCTCCGCACAAAGACAAAGGTGCGAAGAGTTCTCATTCGCGAGATGCTATTTGCTGACGATGCCGCCCTGACAGCACACACCGAGGCTGGCCTCCAAGATCTCATCAACCGTTTCGCCGACGCCTGCAGGGAGTTTGGTTTTAAGATAAGTTTAAAGAAGACAAACGTCCTCGGCCAAGATGTCAGCTCGGCACCCCGCATCTCGATCGGCGACTGCACTCTAGACGTGGTGGAGGATTTCACCTACCTTGGCTCTACCATTTCCAGCAGTCTCAACGTAGACACTGAGCTGAACTCTAGAATCGGTAAAGCCTCAGCAGCAATGGCCCGCCTATCAAAGAGAGTGTGGGAAAACGCCATGCTCACCACCAACACAAAGACCAAAGTGTACCAAGTCTGTGTGCTGAGCACTCTGCTGTATCGGGTAGCGAGAGTTGGACCCTATACTTCCACCAGGAACGCAGGCTCAACACCTTTCATCTCCGCTGCCTCAGAAGGATCCATGGCATCTCATGGCAGGATCACATCCCCAACAAAGATGTCTTAACACGGGTGGGAACTTCCAGCATGTTTGCCTTGCTCACCAAGAGACGCTTGCGTTGGCTAGGCCTTGTCACCCGCATGCAAGATGGCAGAATTCCCAAAGACATCTTGTACGGTGAGCTTGCCACTGGCTCAAGACCCACAGGAAGGCCCACACTCCGCTACAAAGATGTGTGCAAGCGAGACCTCAAGGCGGGTGGCATCGAACCAGCAGGCTTTGAAGCAGTGGCAACAGACCGTAGTGCCTGGCAACTTGCCGTCAGATCTGCTATTAAGATGTCAGAGCAAAGGAGAGAAGAGCAGTGGGAGGAGAAAAGAGCACGCAGACGTGAGAGAGCAGAGTCGGCGCCTTCGGACGACACCGTTTTCATCTGCAGTACCTGCAACAGGACCTGTCGCTCCAGGATTGGGCTCTATAGCCACAGCCGGCGATTGCAGTTTCACCATAGACCAACTCTAAGGCGCAAAACTCCATTGTTTCTCGAGTCAATAGGATATCAACAACTTTTTAAATATATAGTGTATGCAGTATATATAGAGAGAAGCCAAAATGATTTTTCCGGCTTCGACACTCGCCGATATACCTGCATGTTGTCTTTGTAAATTGGGCAATCGCTGCAACAAGAAGCCAAATTGCACTGAGTGCGTGTCCTTTCAATGCCGATAAAAAATATAGAAAAAAGTACGAGGCCAGATTGGCAAAAATTCGCAGTTATAAAAGTACTAATTGAACTGACTGTACAACAAAAGTTGACGTTATCCTATCAGTAACTTCCTTATCCTGGGGCAAAACGAATTATTTTTCCGGTTTCCCCGAAAACTTTTTTGAAATTGCCGGCTGTTTGCGAATTGCTCGTGTCCGAGGCTAAGGAGTGGCTTGAAACCGCTTTAAACCGGAAAAAATTCCAGCGCATGCGCAGACGTTTTGCGGTGTTGCAAGCAGTGTTTCGATGGCTTCAAACTCTAGTAACTCTAAGTTTACCACGAATATCAGTGGATGTTCTGGCCCGATTATTGTAGGAGATTTCGCACATTTGACCATTTCACAAGGTAAAATCAATAGAGTATCCGAGAAATCTAAGTTTGGGAGTATCAGTATACAATTATATTAGATTAGAGCAATTATATCTACGATGGCCGAGAAGGGCCATAATATAATTTTTGTCTCGACAAAATTTCAGACTGTAGTTTTTTTTCTCGACAAAAATTCAAGGGGTAAGCAAATATCTGAATTATTAGTTTTGCTATTCAAGTAGATTTGAGGCGAAATGAACGCATCGCCATCACATCAAGATTCATACTGAGGCACATTGTAATACATATACCGTACAGTAAAGACGGTAGTATAATCTGCCCTTGCTTCAGAAATTGAAGCCTGACCAAAAGAAAGTAAAAAGAAAATCCACAAACAATTAATTGATTTTAAACAGAGAGCACGATTAGGTTAACAAATGAACATACATTATACATGTAATTCACTACTTCGTTTGGGATTCGTCTGATATGATGTTTGAGCGATCAGTAGCCGTGATGGGAATATTCAATACATGTAAACTTATATAATTAGAGTTTGGTTTTGTTTGCACATAGGTGAAAATATTTGTTAAAATGTAATCTAAGATGTAAGAAACGTTACTACGTTTCGGTCGCTCACTGTGGCCTTCATCAGAGTAAACAGTGCGGTAAACTGAGGTTGATCAGAAGTTTCAATTGTACACCCTTGCTTTGGAAATGGCTTTCGTTCTTTCACCGTACTTGGTTCTTTTGTCGAGTGCCAAGATTTCACCTTTCTCATGTGGTATGTTAAATCTATACTATAATTGTGTCTTTTAAAACAACTTATATTGTATACAAATGATTGACCGGGAGTAACGGCTGTTTCTGCTTGCTTACAAGTATTCTAAGTTGCTAACTCCATGCAAAACAGATTACCCATTAACTAAAAGTAAAAAAAACATTTAATCATAACTAAGTTTCAAAACACTTAATGAGTTTAAAAGTGCATTCATGGCAATGATCTTCTTTTTATGGCCCAAGCGCGAAGCAAGCGGGCCATGAAAAAAAGGAAAAAATGAGGATCCATAACTTGCTGAAAGTACTGAACAAGCAAGTAAGGCTGTAAATGACAGTCGCTCCAGAGCTAGAGGTCCGTATGGCTACTTACCAACCTGAAATTGACCAATCAAAGTATGTGTAATCAGTCAGCCATAAAACAAAGTTTATTATTATTATTATATTTATTCAGGGCTTGCGCCATTTGAGAAATGTCGGCGAGTGAAAAATAGCTTACCTACATTATTTAAGGTGAGCAATGTTTCTTTTTTGGACATGGCCGTTATTCAGTTTAAAAACAACTTTTAGTACCAAATGTAAACAAACCAAAGTTGGACAGAAACATTCAGGTTTGTCCTGAAATGACACTATTGCACATTCCAAACTTCACCTTTGGTCTTGTTACAATCCATTCTTGCATTCTCAAAAAATTACATGTTCTTTACCTTACTTGTATTAAAATTCGCATGGTACTCATTTTCACTCAGTTTTAATTTCACGCGATTTAATTTTGCGCACCTTATAGAGGACTTTTTTGTGCAGCTTTAAATTTGCGCAGAATATTTTTTCTTGCTCTGACAATCAACCAGCATTTGGTAGTGAAGCCGCAACAGGGCAACATATTTGACCCCTATACCATTGGTGTGTATACTAAAATCAGGGGCAAGATAGAACTGTTGTCGCTGGTTGGACATTTGCCTCGAGAAATCTCTCAATTTTGCAAGTATTTTCTAGAATATGGAGGAAATTTAAGAGCGAACGTGCGCGATACAAAATTTTGATGATCGCCATTACCCAAAGGAGACTTGGAGATTCCAATTTATTTGGCGGTCATTCAAAGCAAAGCGAGCTTCGAAATTTATAAGGAGATGGAAGTATTGTTGGCGGAATATTACATGGAGCCAGAAAGAATCCCGACAGAAGTTGCTCATCATGAAGATGATGATGTAGATGAAGTTTATTTTTAATTATTGACCACATGCGCCAAATATAATCCACGCAAAAAGGTTTCAAGTTAAATATTCAACTTTATTGGCAGTTACATAATATGCTACAAAATACCATTACATCATGGCAAAAAACAACAGTTTAACAGTAACATTGAGGTACTAAAGAGTTTTTCAGTGAAAATTATAGTTGAGAAGTTCATCACTAAAGAACTTTAGCTAGGAATACGAGTCACTTGTGATTTATAAACAAAGACATGCATGATGAGGTGAACATGCAAATTTTTAGTGAGTATGTGAGTGGTTTTTTAGCTCTTAGATCAATTTTGCGCAAGCGATGGCAAGCCAGACTGACTTCTTGCCTCAAACGGCAAGCACTGATTTTTTTTTTTACTATTAATATAATATTACTTGTTACTATTAATATAATTACTCATTTTTGCAAGTAATGATTGTAACTGCTTGCTTTTATTTATCAATTTGCAAAGCAGAACACAACAAGACAAAAAATTAAGCACCAAGGATAAACTACAGCTCCAAAACTGTAAACAATGCAAGCTTTGCTACATTGTATTTAGCCTAAAAAGCATCAATGGTATGTGACAAACACATTGCTATGATTTTCTTAATACCAAATATCTTCCATTGAATGTTGTCAATGGTGTACAGACCTTGAAACTGTTGAAATACCTAGGCCTGTTGATAGAATGGGTAATATTTTTAGTGTACATAAAGCATCTCACAAAAATTTTATTAAAACTCTAAAACATTCAGAAAAAGGAAGCTCGACTGGCCATGGACAGCAACCAGAAATGCATACCCAGACTTCCACAGAGGTCCAGGAAACAACAGGCTTGACTAGCCAAGGGCAGCAACCAGAAGCACATACTTCCACAGAGGTCCAGGGAACAACAGGTTCAACTGGCCAAGGACAGCAACCAGAAGCACATACCCAGACTTCCACAGGGGTCCAGGGAAGAACAGGGTTGACTGGCCATGGGCAGCAACCAGAAACACATGCCCAGACTTCCAGAGAGGTCCAGGGAACAATTACAGGTTCCACTGGCCATGGACAGCAACCAGAAACACATGCCCAGACTTCTACAGAGGTCCAGGGAACAACAGGTTCAACTGGC
>JAOBYE010666852.1:0-11767 GCA_025403585.1 Parazoanthus swiftii
ATAGGCGTAAAATTATTCAAATGCATGTGTGAAAGTCGTTATTCCCCCTCCTCCAATCACCCCACTCCCCACCCCCCGGACGTGTTGGGCCATGCGACTTTGCTTAGAGTAATTCTGGAGTTTATGCTACAACATATGCATAAGCATACGGGGCATCTCTATCTCGTTTCAAATTTCTTCTTATTGTGCTAGATCTTTCGTGACAAAATATCGGCATCTTTCCTAAAGAGTTGATGAAATACGTGCACGCACCTACAACAAACAAAATGTTTTTCCTAAGCTTTAGTTTATTTAGCATTCGACCAGCTGACTCACCAGACGGGGTTCTACACGACAGCTTTCTATTTCCTTCTGTCCTTTCCCTCAAAACATCTCGGAAGTGTCCCCTCCCTACAGCTAAATTCTCCTTTGTCAGATTAATAGTTGCCGCACTTTGTATTCCAGGCACGTAACTCCAAACAAATATTTCCTTGTTGCATCTCTTACAATATTAAGTAAGAGAGCTCAGCGGGTAAGAGTGACAGAAAGAGACGCCGGGATGTAAAACGTTGAAAGTGCAGTTTGACATCGCATGATTCTGTGGTTAAATTATCCGTATCAACTTGTTGGTATCTGAGTGTTGATATATTCTGCCGTCTGTCTAAGAGATTAGTCACCAACAGACGTGCCTTTACTCGTAAATTCATCCGTATTTTGTATACCGAAACTTTAACCAGCCAAATCAGGCTGCATGAACGCTGGATAATCCGTCTAATTAAAATCAGTTTTAAAGCATTCCTTAATACCATAATTTAGGAGAAACAGGGGATCAAATATACAGAGGCTTGAACCTGATGTGGCTACGTTAGCTAAAAAGGCCAGGTTTTAACCACAACACAGCGCCTCAACGAGCTACAAACTCCTTACAAACTTATGGCACAATTTTAACTCCTTGTGTGAGGTTTCACTTCCCTTTACTCGTTTCCTATTTAACTCTCGGAAGCTCATTTCTCTGAATATGATGGGAAAGAACAAGGGCCTTCCCTTATCAGTTGTTTGTCCCGGTTCACTCGTGATCTACATACTCAGTTTCGCCGGTTGAGGAATTTTTCAAGAAAGTCGTCAAAACAACATGCAACTGTGCACGTGTCATAGCTTCAAGCAAGTTACATTTTGAAGCAAAGATAGAACACTGTATATAATTCCTCACGCCTTCGAGCAAGAAACATAATATTTTTTCTTATGAGAAAAGAACAAGTACTTTCTCAATACACCTTCCTGTATATCTTTCGCCCTATTTTAATCCGGTCTTCAGATACGTCCGTTGTATTAATACATACATAGTAAATTATAACAAATCTTTGGTTGCTGAATAATATGAATAAGTGCACTTTCACCCAAACGACAAAAGTGTGTGTCCAAGTTTTTAGTAACTGGCTTTCGCTGTAAATAGAACTACTCTCTCTTTACACCTTCCTGTACATCTTCCGCCCCATTTTTATCCGGTTTACAGATATGTCAGTTTTATCAATATATATAGTAAATTATAACAAGTCTTTTGGTTGCTGAATAATATGAATAAGTGCACTGTCATCCAAACGACAAAAATGTGAGTCAAAGTTTTTAGCAACTGGCTTTCGCTGTAAATAGAACTACTTTCTCATTACACTTTCCTGTATATCTTCCGCCCTAGTTTAATCCCATCTTCAGATACGTCCGTTATATTAATATATATATAGCAAATTATAACAAATCTTTTGGTTGCTGAATACTATGAATAAGTGCACTTTCACCCAAACGACAAAAATGTGAGTCAAAGTTTTTAGTAACTGGCTTTCGCTGTAAATAGAACTACTCTCTCTCTTTACACCTTCCTGTACATCTTCCGCCCCATTTTTATCCGGTCTACAGATACGTCAGTTTTATCAATATGTATATATATATAGTAAATTATAACATATCTTTTGGTTGCTGAATAATATGAATAAGTGCACTTTCTTTTTTTATATCAGTCAGATATTCTTGCTGAAGTTGTTATTCTTATATTTGGGGCAACGTCAGTAAATTTGTTCTCCGTTATTTAAGTCTAGGATCAATAACCAAATGAATCAAAACTTAATGGCAGTTAAATCATAACCGAAATACCGAATAATCGCAACTGACAGTGCATGCGTATGTAATTAATATTTGTGCAGCTCAACAGATTCTATTTTACTGAGATGGGGAAATCATTGTGCTGCAGAGTTTTAGTCAAAGTGTGAGTTCGTCATTTCAGTGGAAACATGAAGATTATTTTAATTTATGTTTCTTACTCCAACACTAGGTTGTTCTTAACTTGTTGATAAGTTTTGAGGAAATTGATCTCATTGTTCTGATGTTTAAGGTTGGAAAAATAAACGTGTACATTCACACAAATCTGTTACTGTTACTGTTCTGTTGTTTCATTAGATATTATCAGAACTATTTTATACAGTTAGTTCAACAACTCTTGACACGTTGACTTGACTCGTTTCACAACTGGGAATGGAAGAAATACTAAAGAAAAAAATCTTGCGTTTAAAAAAAGGAAAAATGTGAGTTTGAATCTACATGCAAATTACCGGCACTAGCTCCATCTTTTTGGGACATTGTTCATCTTTTAATATGATCTAAGGCTAATGCTAGTTAACTAAATACAGTTGGGTAGGTTTACATTTCAATATATAAAAGTGAGTGAAGAATTTAGCAGTTTAAAGTAGACCTCTTTCAATTTTTACTTATATTACTTCCGTATTTTACTGCTGAAAGAATATTGAATATACAATCTGGAACTCTTATATAGGCTGGTGAGAATGATAAGGCTACGACTATTCTGTGGGTGGGGCTGGGAAGAAAGTTCGGAGCGGGGATCTACTACAAGTTCAGGAAGCCCTGAACCAGTCATTTCAATATTTCTTCGTAAGAATTACTTCGCCCGTTACTTTATGCCACAAACGTTATACGCTAAAGTTTAAAGGTTGGTGCAGTACTCTAAGTAAAATAAAAACCACGCTAATGCAACTGATTTATACGCTTTTTATAGGAACATCTAATCTTGAACTAAAGCTGAAACATTTTTTTCAATATGTTGCAATATGCTGCATACGTGACTTTGCAGGGAATGTGTTTTTGAATAAAGAGCATTGTTTGTGGTTGGTATTTTGTTACTCCAATACAATATTGAAATAGACCAGCTCTTTGTTGGGGCACTGCTCGTGACAATATGTTAGGGCAACGACCTTTGTATGACTTGGTTTTACCAAGGCTGTTAGTCACAGAGGAGAAGAACTATCGATACAGACGCCAGATTTTGCTCATTAAGAAACAGAAAGAATAAAATGTTCTAAACCATACTTCAGTCTGAGTTTTGTTCAATTCTTAATATATGTCCTTATGTTTCGCTCATTTTCAGGCTCGGCGTTTTTTAAAAAAATGTTATTTATATCAGTAAAAATGACTGTACACGTTGAAACTTTCCAGATGAATTAATAAGAGATTGTTGTCTATAAAATAAACCACAAACGATCAACACGTCCACGATTGAGCAACATACACTTTGTCTCTAATAAACACGGAGGCACTGAAATGGAAAAATCTTTCTTCAACTTTTGCCGCATCAAAAAGTGAAAATCTGCTGGTTTCATTTGTGAAAATTACTGATGAAGTGTGAGCTCTTGAATAAAAGAGAATCCATGGCCTCATTACGAACAAAATATAACAATTCAGTAAGCCGGTAAGAAGTCAGCAAATGTCTATTCTTTTTTCATGCATACTTTAGACTAAACCTAATGAACAACATGCTGGATTTGAATTTTACACACAAAGGGCACATTGTCTATTACTTGTTCTCTAATTACTGACTCCATGCCCATGTTTTGAAGTTTTACTGATAATGACGTTAGATACTTTTATAACCTTAAGTCTGGTTTTATCTTATAAAGGCTGAAAACTTTTTTTGTTCCATTTGGATTTTTTTCTAACAAGCCGGATGTTGAAAATGGGAAATGCTGTACAGCGATCAGTGTTAGAATGAAAAAATTCACAAACAACCATCGCATGAAACACGGTTGATTTGTTCTGAAACAAGATAGAGACCCATTAACGATATCTTCGCAACATTAGTTCGGGGCGGAGTTCACTGTATTTCTGAAACACTAAAGAATATTGCGACAATCCATAAACTATGTAAGATTCGGCGTTTTTTTTCTATCAGTAGCAGTTTTTACCAAAACATTTTGAAAAATGCCGTTTGGTTGAGCGTTGCTTTTAAGATGTCACCACTGCCCTTTTGTTCTTTCGGAGAACAAACTGTTTTGCTATTTTTGTAAACACTTGAGAATGACTGAATGCTTCAGCTATGGAGTTAATCCAAGCAATTTCACGTCTGTATCTTAATTCAACCCGGTCTGATTTGGCGAATGGACGTTAATGGCTTTCACGTTTACGTGACTGAGCCGACGATCAATATTGACTTTCAGCCACGCGCCTGACACGTTAATCAAACCATAGAAAAGCTAATATCGCGATCGATTGACTGTCTGCAACAGTGAGTAACGGTGCTTGAATCTGGCGTGGTCGGCGATTGTATATTGCACTTGGCCACGTATTACGGTCAAAAAACAAAAAAAGAAATCAGGGATCAGTGTTTGTTTACCGAAGACCCGATTGGCGCCAGTAAATTGGAGCCAGTGAATGAAATCTATTTCGAACTCAGCATTACTAACGGGCAAACAATCATCTATTTAGCGAAGTTACAAGCTGGTGCAGAATCTAATTTGTTACTAATCGAATAATAATAACGACAAAAAAAGAGTTTGTAAAATGCCAAGAGCAAGAAGCTCAATTCTAACATTTCGTTTTTTGGTTTCGGAGCACTAGGATCAATGTAACTCAAAGACAATATTTGGATCAAGGGCCGTAAATAAAACCGAAATGATTTTGTTTTTATCTGCATTGGTCAACGTAAATGATAATAACAGAAGGCATACAATAAATATTATTTTCCAATAGACGATTGCATTCTTTAAGAGAACTAACCCTTGCCATGAAAACTGTCTCAAAATGAATGGTTCATTATACAACTTTGGAGTTTAACAAAAGTTTACAATGAAGTGTGAAATTAAACAGTTTCGGCCTGGTTGAAACTTCAGAAGTTGAATGGGTCAATTCCTCTTTCTATTTTGTTAATTTTAAGAAAGACTTTTTAGTTTCGCTTTCTCTGGAGAATTGGTTACATGAACCTATCATTTGCACCCACGAGTTTCTATTTTCAGAAGAAGAAAAGACCAAGATTAATTAGGAATGCCGAACAACAAAAGTGCTTACTGCGAGAACAAAAAAAGGCAAAACTGAGATTACGTTTTGCAGATTAAGCGTGTGGCTTTCAAATCTCTTGAAATAAAGAAGGGGAATTGGCTGTTTCTAAACACCAGTAGATTCGTGTTCCTCTCAAAACTGAGCGATACTGACAATTTAGCAATATCGGACATTCTACAATTAGGGGATTGTACTTACGGAAACCAAACGACCATTAGATGAAATTAATTTCGTATTGTGCAACTATTGATACTTGAATATTAATGTATTTATTGGCCAATAGCGTTGGCCGAACTTTGACCAAACTTGCCAAATTAGTATCTGTTTACAATTAACTGAATGGCATCGTTGTCCGCTTTCATAGAAAATAATAGGAAATGAAATTGATTTTCAAGAGCCCATACAATTTTTTCATTCACACGCTGGCTCTAGATAGGAATACTCCTTGCATGCGGAACAGAAGTAAAGTTGAACGCAGTTCGAGCACAGCAAATGGAATCAGAGCAGAACTCTAAGGAAAACATGAAGTCTATTTCTTTTAAAGAAGAAGATCTGAATTTAAAAGCTCCCAAAAGGAAAGCTTCATTCTTGGTGGCTGATCTGATCGCAGAAGACCACGGAAGAAAGACGAGGGTAGTTGATGAAGATGAGCGCCAACCAGAGAGACTGTCAGATCTAGATAACACAGAAGACGTTTTAGACAAACCGTTTACAGGATTTACTGACAGAGGTTGGTGAAAAAGCTACAACTTGTAGTAATATGCATCGAAAAATTAACCAAGTTCTAATTTGCTCTACTGCATGTCTCAGTAGTCTTGAATTCAGAAAGTGTGAATGTATCGACTTCAGTCTGTTTGTGACAAGGACTTAGGACAACTTCTGACGTCTAATTTCTTTACTAAAAACTGAAGGGGAGTTCAAAATTGAGTTTCTCGAGCCTGAATTTAGGTAGCGAAGAATGAATTTTTCGTTAAACTGTATTCAAGTTCTATACCTTATTCAACCAATATTTTAGCTAGTTTGGCCTTTTCAAACTTATGACTGCTAGACTTTCACTTTACTAGCTAGAACACTCTTGCCTATAGGCTGCTTTCATGCCGAGCCCCGCGGCCAAGTGTTCAGCAGAAGCTTGCTCGGACGGATTCCTTAGCAATAATTTCAGTTTTTTAGTCCTATTGCTAATACAAAACTAAGTTTACATTTTCGTCAGTAAAATTCTTACTCTCAAGTGCTGAAATGCATGGGAAAAAAGTATAAGTAGCAAGTAGCACAAAATAATGTCGGTTTCGGTAAGACCAACGCGTTAGGACAAGAACAAAACCGACAGACTTACAAGCCTTTTTCATGGAAACTGAATTGTTTGACCAACGAACCTCGATTAACCTCAACGATTCATTTTGAGTAAGGAAGGATGGAATTAAAAGATTTACAAAGAGGTAATAAAGATGGATAGTTTGCCAATAATACTTTATATTTGTGTTGCGCAAATATTTACAACTTCAATAGGGGGGTTTCCGGAAAATATTCGAGTTCTGCTTGAGTTCTATAGAGCGCACGCGATTACCTAATTACCAGTTTCGGATGAGTGCATGCGTTTTGGGGCATTGGGCGTTAATTCAACAATCAACATTTCTTGCCTTTGTAGATCATAAGCATAAAAGAGGGCGGGAATACAAAGTGAGTTTTTCATCATGTTTGTCTTTCAGAGTCCGCTGGGAATGAAGGAATGTTGAGTAAGGCAAAGAAAGCACGCTCGTCCTTCTCAGTGGAGCAGGTTTACGAGCTGGAGAAAAGATTTAGCCACCAGAAATATCTGGGAACAAAAGAACGATCCGAGTTTGCCACAGCCTTGAATCTCACAGATACACAAGTGAAAACCTGGTTTCAAAATAGACGGATGAAACTAAAGCGACAGAGAGCCGAGGCAGCTGAGCGATTTGCCAAATACGCATTTTTAAGCAGTTTGACGGGTTTCAGCGGCGGAGCAGTTCAGCAGTTTCTGCACCCGAACTACTCGACCTTCCACTGCGATTACCTCCGTTCAACAATGTCAAAACCGAGAGTCCTGAATGAAGATCTCCACCATAGACGAACAGGGGTAGAGTCAAACTCCTGGACTTACAGTTATGGTGCTCAGCCATCCCCCGCGCTCATGAACTCGACGCACCAAATGCGACCGTATTTTCCTCGGCCCTCGCACAACGAGCTATAGCGTAAATTTTGTTTGGACTATAGATTAATTTGGGTTGACTAATATAAAGATTCTTATTTCTTACAATTTAAACAAAACGTATAACTCCGACGTCTAATCTTTTAAAAATACTAAAAGAACCGAAGCTAGTGTTCAAATATAAACATAAGACATAATTTCCACGAAAGCATTTTCTCCAATATGCAAAAACGGATGAGCCTCGTTATGAAACATGAACTTTTGTCAATCACCTTATTTTATATTGGAACAGTTTCGGAACACATACAATGATCAGAAGTGTCCGTATTTCAATACACTTTCGGAAACTGTTCATATCCTAAAAACATTCAAAATTAAGAAGTGGCGTGATTTAGCTCTCATGCACTGTTTTATTTCCAGCCATCATGGCGACTGATGGAAAGACTTGCATTGATACTAATAGCGGCTTAACCTCAAGTACTTGAGTTGAACGTGACTTTTCCACTCCAATCATACTTAATTCATGACTATAAGATCTATCTATTTCGAACATATTAATGATAATATTCTTTCCGGCTTGGAAATCCAGTCTTGGTTTTCGACCAAGGTTCAGTATTTCGACTCGCTTAAAGTCGGATATCTAAAACAAAAAAGAATGTTTCACTTTTGTAAATAGTTTTCATTGTACAAATTAAAAGAATGAACAAAACCATATCTAAGAGATAAAGCAATGAGCACATGTCCGACGTGATAACTGACTTCTATAGAGAAGAGGTATTTATCAATAGATATAGAGATAAATAGTCTTATTTCGTTGGTGTCTCTACACGGTAACCTTGTGCATAGATATTAATTGAAAACAAATGTTTTGCCCAGAGAAACAGAGTTGTAATTGGAAAAACTCTTGCGGAAACTCACATAGCCTTATAGATTTAAAATCGTACATTAAGCTTCAACTTTGAAAGGAAATCAATATGGCAATATTCATTGTTAAGACTGATTTCAAAATGTTTATGTAATAAATGCTTTTTGTATGTACCTTTGATTATTGTGTATTGTTTCTTCATCGACCGCCTTTACGAGTATTATTGATAGTCTCAAAGAGCTATTAACTTCGTACACAAACACAGTCGAACATTGTTACCCAACCAGTGGAGTTACATACTTTTTCAAAGAAAATCAAGAATGTTCAATAGAAGTACTCCAGGTCGTGTTTAATGTTAACTTAAATTACTAAAATAATACATAACGCTTTTCTAAAAAATTGGTTTGAACATTTCAAATTAGGATTTGGTCGCATTACCCTTAGAAACAAAATGTTTTGAGCATGCAAAAGACGCTTATTTCGGAGGACAAAAGCAAGACTAATAGGCGATTATAGCATTATCAATATCAACTTTAAAAAAGTTCTGATTTATAACATAGGTGCGATTTGTCGACTAACTGAAAGGACATACTTTCAGCAACACTTGGTTGCGAACAAACTTTGCTCGTTAACAGACTGAACTTTTACACCTCGAACAAAGCACAGCGGGGATTTATGAAACGGTTAAAGCCCACAAACGACTTGCAATTAAAACCATAAATAACTGAAAGCGCTTTTAGTGTGTCTGTGTTTCAAAAACAGACAAGTTCATTCCTTACAAAGCAAAACTAAGAACAAAAATTGCATTTACTATATTCCACCCGGCTTAACACTAAACACAAAATAAGACAAAAAAATTCCCAGTATACATTTTAAGACAACACCAACCAAACTAACTTTGCTTGCTCCAATATTTTGTAAAATTCTTTCAGGATGATTTTCGTCGCTTAGTTTCTTCTGACAAAGCAACTAACGACTGAATGTTAAATGCGTTTGGAGACAGCCACACACTAACAATCTGACAAATTAGTTACAAACATTTCTTTATAAAAACTCGAAACTTGAATAAAATATCCGCAACAATAAAATTCAACAAAACTCCAAGAAGCATATCTTGACTTTGCAAAAAACATTGTACTTATCTTGGAATGAAAGACATGTTGTTTTCCTAACCAATTCGTTTGTATAATTAGCTCTCTGACGTTCAAACTACTGTTTTAACAAATATATTGTTTATTTAATGTCTTTGAAGAGTGTTATAACTTATCAACGTACAACGATAAACGCTTTCGCATAGCCGTAATTAAAGTCCCTGATTGCAACGACGTTTCCAAAACGAGAATTTCCTAAAAAGCACGCACAAATGAAGTTTATAATTCTTGAATTTCGAAAACTGCAGAAGCATGAATGGCTTCAAAAAACATTTTAAGAGCAGATTTTTCAAATGGTTACCTTAATGTCGTATATGTTAATACTTTTATGTTGTTTCAACACAAGCTGAACGTGCCACATGAAAGACGAAGTATATATTGCAGCTTGCATAACCTAAATGTAGATGAAAACCCAATTGACAATTAACGTTTGAACTAATATAAGTAATGAAGACCAAACTAGTTGCTTAATTCTGTTTTGAAGACAAGGAAAACGTCATTGGTTGAGAAAAATGAACAAAAATAGAAATTCTAATTCTAATAAAACCAAGGAATTTCAAATTTTCGAGGCCGTCATTTCAAACAAGGTTTTTCAGTACAAGCTTACCAAATTAGGTTTAGATGTCATATTTATACCTTTCTAATAAAAATATTTTGTAAAAACTAGTCTACCATACATATAAATCTACCACTTTGTACTACATCCATGTCAGCTTAAGCTTTCAGCTTCCGTTTTGTGAATCGGAGTAGGTAGTCGCAAAACAATTAAAGATCTGCAAAAATAACTGAGGTTGAGTGGAGCTATGCTCTCTGACACATCGTGGTCTACGGCCGGGGCTTGGACTCACGAGTTTTGATTGACGATACAGGCTCGCTAACCACCCGACCACTGCATGACCACAGGGAAATAATATCGCGTAGGGTGTTCGTATACTCGCAAAACCAACCATTCCACACCCGACTAAATTTATCTGCATGTTGAAGTAATTATAATTAATAGATCAAAGAACTGATCAACTGAAGAAAAACAGCATCAGCCCATAAACTGTGCATGAAAACTGTTGTCTTTTATCCAAAGCTTGTTTGTAGTTCACCAGTCGTTGCACAAACAGGGGCTGCTAATTCGATGAGATTTTAACTGAAATTCCTTTCATTATAAGATAAACTAAGAAAAGACATTCAAAACTGGGGTATATAGACATTAAAATGTTATTCGGAACATATTCGAAACAAGACAATTCTCTTTCAGTTCCAAACCCGTCATTATCATTAATCCGGCATCATCAGACTCGTTTCTCCATTTCCCTTGCCTTTTCCTCAAACACCTTCGAATTGCCTTTGGAGGAAGCCAAGAACCTCTTTTACTCCTGGTCTCATTTACCATAATTTATCATCAGTCACAATCACTAGCTGCATGTATTTTGCTATTTCAGTTACCCAAAACACCTCCAATTTACCTCCCGAAGAAGCTAGAAAAATTTTTAGTTTCCCAATGCCTAGCCAAATTTACCATTGTCTACAATCATTCAACATCACTTGCATTAATTCCGTTGCCCAGAACACCTTCAGAGGAAGAACTTCTCTTTTACCCATTACTAATCTCTCTTAACATTCACAATCACTTTTCGTCACTTGTTAACTCCGTTGCCCAAAACACCTTAAGGAAAACGTTTTATTTTACCCTCACTTAGCATCATCTACTATCATTTACCATCATTCTCCGTCACTTGATATTTCCGTTACCCAAAACACCTTCAGAGTTAGCTTTCGAAGAAGCAATTCAACAACAACAACATTTTATTTGGCACTCTAGATTCAATATTAATACAAGTTTCAGAAAAACGAAAATCGAAAATGAAGAAATATTTACAGGGTTTGAGTGCAGGTCATTCATAATAACCATAGGGGCTAGTCTAGATAGATGACCTTAAGAAAGAATTGAATGTTATAAGGGGTCAGCAGATGGTAAATAGTGCTAATTAGTTGAAGGTACGCAGCTCTTTTGAATACACACACACACACACAAAATAAAATAAATAAATAAATACAATTCTAAACTGTTATGTTTATTTTTAAAGCTTTGCGTTAAAAGCACGGAGCAAACTGCGGTATCTGGTAACCGTCAAAAACTAACTAAAGTCAATTAGCTGGTTGAAAATCTGAGCTTCACGTCCGCAGCCCTGGTACATATATAAATGTAGACCTTTACTATTGTTAATATTCATTATCATTATTAGGGTGGCAGACCCTTACATCTTCGATGTAAGG
>JAOBYE010666963.1:0-11765 GCA_025403585.1 Parazoanthus swiftii
GCAAAATGCAGCTGCTGACAATCTGAAATATACTATATCGGGTCTATCTTAGTCATATTAGTCGTGATTCGTGAAATTCCTTAATTCCTGTGAACCGTGAATTTTGATTTTTAATTCTCGTGAACTGTGCACAGGACCCCCCCTTACTGACCCTCATATAACTAAAAAGTAACGGATGTATATTTAGAAAATACTTAATATGATATTTATTATTCTTGTATAATGAAGGAAATAACTCAACGAGTTTTCTCACCGCAATTAAAGCAATATCAATATGAATGCTTCAGTTTGTTTTTGTTATTTTTTCTTTGTTGACAATTAACTTTGATCGGAGCGGCCATGGGGGCGGGGTCTTTTTGGCGCCTGTCACTTACCAGTCTCCAGTTTGTTTGAGATTATTTCAAATCAGTTTTTATGTCCCAAACATTTACTTGCACTCATTGAAGTTTTTTTTTGAAACAGGAAAGGAGTATATGTTACCCGTTAAAAGGCTGTATATATCAAGTGGTACTTTGATCAGAAGCAGGGGAATAGACAAGACCAGAAGAAGCTACAGGTTGAGTTTCTCGCTCGTTTGATTGGCTGATGTTGTGAATCCTGCATTCTCATTGGCTGCTTGAGTGTCTTATTGTGGGGATGTCGAGTCATATGATTGCGACCCGGAGCTCTAGTTCGGTTTTGCCTGCATTTTGTCTTATTACTGATGTTTTGGGAATCTGCAGGAAATAACTGAGTTTGATTGCTAGTTCATTTCTTTAGAAATAGAAGAAGAATATGTCTGAGCAATCTGAGACAAATATTCGTGTAAGTTAATTGAATGTCTTTGCAAAGTGCCGCTTTTGAAAACGCCAACGGCTAACTTTTGTCGCATGTCCTTTCTTTGAAGGCGGAGAAGGTTGGTGACTTGACGGTTTACGTTGAGGCAAGTATCGTCTTTCTAGAGCTTATAATGCTCTCCATTTTTTTGATGCAAACTGGATGCAGGTTTAATGGCAGCGCTTTGCTTTTGAACAAAGCGTAATCGTGCAAACTATTTGCTTTGCTGCACACTTTGTTCAACTCAGTTCTCGTTGTGTTTACACGAATGGACGCGTGGTCTAAACAATGCGCTTGTGTGGATCTTCCATATACTCTAGGGGGAAGAAGTCAAAGAGAAGACCGATGAAAAAGAGCATGTCAAACATAAAGATGTAATGATCACTTTTCACGATGTGGGGATGAATCGTGAGTATTGATTTTTGGAAAATGTATTGTTTGTTACTGTTACATAAAGTGAGTTGAGCTAGTTCGTCCATCCCAGCTGTAGGCCTCTGCACATTGTTAAGGATTTGATCCGGACGTCGTTTAGTTTAACTAATTGAGAGCCATACGCGCTTAAATGTTCTATACAGTAAAATGAAAAATGGATGGAATTTTGTATTTTTTTTATTTCATTTGACTGGTATTTGCAGAGAAGATGTTGTGCAAGTAGGTGTTTATATCTCTTTACGAGCGACAACAACACGTGTTTTAAATTTCAAAATGGTGGGCGGTTACAGATCTACCCTAAATTTTGAGTTGTGAAACCTGTCCATTGCCTTAATAGCTGGGTCCAGTCATTGTAAGAGGGTTTGATTAAACTTTTGCCCTTCTCGATCTCTTTAATCTACGTTTTAATGATTGGAAATATTTCGATCGACATCCGTTGCGTTAATCAGTAGTCCCAGGAGAAATCAGAATCGTACCAAGAATTAACCACTTTTGAAATGAAGCAATATAGCCAGTTGTATTTGTTTTAACAAGCATGGCCCTGATCTTATTGGCTGCAACGAAGCATATGAGGTGTAAGCGTTTTTCATGATGCATCACCTCGATTTCTTTTGAAAAGCTGCCAGATTTACTCGCAGGTGATGTTGCACCATCTTGCATAATTTATTACTGTTATTATCCTCAAATTTAAACCAGATTACCTTTTGGAGTACGTTTATTGTTTCAAATACTTTACGTTAAGCATAACAAGTTGCGGCCATTGTTTTTATTTGTTGTTTTGAATTGCAGTTAGTCTGTACATGGTTTTCTCTAATGCGGTTTTGTTGAAGCATGGTTGATCACAACTATTCAAAAATTTGTATGAAAATCATATGTATACCGGTATATATGGTAGAGGCAGTTGGCACCGGTTGTGCCCAGTACAAAATTTGTAGTAAGGGACTGTTCTTTACTTATGTGTTATACCAAGTTTGACAATTTTAAGCTGAGTTCTTAACTTTTTTTAAAAAACCTACAGTATCAGCTCACAAGTATTCAAAGCCATCTTTATTAATTTTCATACACCAGTACATGACTGAAATTATTTATGATGTAGTGGATTCCGTAAATACTCTTGTATAGGCTGCACTTAAGGGTGCAGTCTATAAATACCGTCCTCTCACTCACTTGCTTTCATTGCTGTGTTGCAGACTCAAGCTGCTTTGGAAAGTTCTTGGAACATGAGGATATTCGAAGTATAAAGAGTCGATTTGTAATTTATCATATTGATGCTCCTGGCCAGGTATTTTTCAAGGATTCCTTATCAGAATTGTAGTTTACATCCTTAGTACTTTGTTGTTACTAATTAAAATTAATGTATTTTGACCAAAAATCAACTGCTATTCATTTACTGTTCAAACTTCTGAAAATTCAGCCAAATGGCTTTTAACTCTTTCAGCCCCAGGCAATTTATCAGCATCTAACTTCTCCTTATAAAGCTCAAACAAAATCAAAAACATCTAATGAGAAACAAGGAATTGATCAAGTAGAATAAGCTGTTCAAGTTGAAAAGCCAAATTCTCCCAAACTGCTTAAAATAAGATGGAGCTTAGTTGGGAGAATTAACCATCATGCCATTTGTTGTGTTTGGGTCTTAAAGTGTTAGTTAAGCCTGGTTTTCACGAGCGACGTAACAGGGATCGCGTTAACGCAAAAATCGTGCATTTTTATGCAAAGTGTTTCTCAAAAAATGCATTTTGTAATTTGGATTGCGTCCCTTGTACGCAAATATTAAATCAGCTCAAAGCTTCACCTTTATTATGGGACCCCTTAACAAACCTTTGGGACCCAAATCAAGCAGGATCAAGGAATCCAAGGACTCGCAGCAAAACTTTCTAGCGCAATCCCTGATGTAAGGAATGGAGACACAGGCGGAAAAGCGCTTATGTCGATTATTCATTGTGAAAACGGGCTTAACGCAAGCATAGCAACGATGGAAGAGCAAACGCAAGGATCACACACTTTTCCTTCTGCTTCCGTCTGCATTGTGTTCTGTTTTCACGGCGACATAAGCAATGGAAGCTCAACGGAAGTAAAAACGAAGACGTAAGAAAAAGGAAATCTTCTGTTCCTTTCGTCTCTGTTTCCGTCGAGCTTACTCTTGTGTTAACCCATTTTCACTGTGACATAAGAATGTTACGCCTCCGCTTGCACTTCCGTTCCTTATGCCGCTAGTGAAAACCAGGCTTTAGGCACTTCTTATAAAGTGTATTTTGGGGGGTGGGATGGGAAGGGTGGTGGACATGGTACAGTACACTGCCATATATTTTTGCTTCTTAAGTATGTTTTTTTTCCTCGATGGAAACAATAATATTAAGAAAAGACAGCACTTCATCTCACACAACACACTTCAGATCACTCATGACCAAATATCTGTAAAGACTAAAGTCTCAAAAACATTGCATAGTTTTACATAGAATACATTTAAAGCAACATCACCACAGGCTGCCTGCTATGTATTTAACAGTATTTTAAATTAATTTTATACTTACAATTGGTGCTTTGTTTGCAGGAAACTGGTGCCGAAGATTTATCCAATGAGTAAGTAACCATTAATTTTGTTTACTTGTAACTTGATTACTCCCAGAAGTACTGTTCAAGACAGATTTGTTGCCAGTTGTAACACATTTAAATTTACTATTATTAATACCAAATGTTATGAACTCACCACATTAGGTTTCACCCTTGTCAGGTGTGTGAATGGTAGTAATATAATGTTAACCAGAAAGACCCACAGTTGAAAGTGACAATTTTTCTTGCCTCTGTTTTTTCTTAAATGCATCTACCTGAATTATTGTTTTATTAAATGTACTGTAAAATAATATTTATAACATTTGTAGTTCAGCTTTTCAAACAGAATTTTTTTAGTTTATATTGTGATAAAATGCAATATATTTGAGCATTTTTTAGTATTGTTTTGTTGGCGGTGCAGTTGTCGAGTGGTTAGCGTGTCTGTCAAATCCCGCCCTTACCACTGTATTGTGTCCTTGAACAGGGCACTTTACTCGACTTGCTCCAGACTTGAAACTTAGCTTCTGTTGGTGGCTAACCTGTGATAGATTAGTGTCCCATGTAGGGGGAGTCACAAACTCTCATCGGCTTAACAATACAGAAACTGGAGATAAGTGCTGATTTTATGAGCCACTTGGCTCAGAAGAGGACTCGGCTTTTTTATGTAGGCAAGCTGCATGTTTCAAATCATACTAACTTTATCAGACCTGGCTATTCCCTATTGGGTTGAGTGCAATGACAATGATTATTTTGTTTTACATGTACATAGTGTGTCCCAATCTTGATGACTTCTTTCAATATTGTTTTCAGCTATCAATATCCTGGAGTAAAGAAGCTAGCAGATATGGTTGGCAATGTCATAGATCATTTTGCGTAAGTTGCATCACATACTTTAGTTTAAATAGTTCGTAGTAACTCCAGGGTTTCTCACATACATGTATGACAAGAAAGTGTAATGTAGTAATGCCAATGTATCTCTAGCTAGCCAGACATAATAATGTAGTTTCAAGCAAGTAACGTTAATTTAAATTTGAATGATATCTACCAGGAGTGAATTATTTTTCTTTTATACCTATTTGTACTTTACAGGATCAAGCAAATATTGATTTTTTTTGCCTTTTTTCTAGATTGAAAGAAATAATTTGTTTTGGTGTTGGTGCAGGTGCAAATGTTCTGTGTCACTTGGCAGTAAGTACACTTTTGACTGAGTATTTTTGCTGCTTAAAAAAGAAATTCTTGTTAGTTAGTACATGTCGTAAGTTTGTTGACCAAGTACACATAATGTTACACATTAGTATTAACTAAAGGTCACTTGGTCAACAAATTAAAGTTTCCAGTAATGTTATTTTTTCTAATATTTTTGCAGATTTTATGGTTGAGGTGCCATTGCAAAAATCTAACCATCCCTCAGTACTTGGAAACATTAGCAAGTTTGTGACATATTTGTACACAAAAAAAACACTTTGTTTAGTTTTTGGTTATTGAATTAAGGGTCGACAATAATTAGCAAGCTGAAATTTATTTTTTTCCCACTAAAACAGCGATGTACATGTTTTTTAGAGGTAAGTGTATTTGCAAACTATTTGCAAACTCAAAGTCCATCACATCACCCATTTGTGTGACCTCTTCTGCAACAATTTGGGATTTTGTTACAGGGTTTGGAATTCACCAGCTTGGCACTATTCTAGTTTAATCTTGCACCCATTTGATAGTCCCGAGCATAGTGTTGGATTCCATAATATGAGTAAATTTGATGTATTTTTTTATTTTTTGCTGTAGATGGGAAAGTGGGCAGAAAAGGTTCTGGGGCTTGTGCTAGTGGAACCAGTTGCCAACACAGCATCATTCAAGGAATGGAGCTCGACCAAGGTAATTGTTTGTTAAAGTGAAGTCAAGATTACTGCACCAGTCAGTGGTGTGCCAGAGGGGAGAGGGAAGCTTGAAGGTCTGCATTTAAACAGTATTAATAAATTATTTATACTCAGCTATTTTATACTAATAACAACAAATTATTTAATATATTAGTTCTTAGCTATCTTGTGGTTAGGTTTCATTGTCAGTTTCCTGACACAAGATGAAATACTTAGAAATAAATACAAGATTGATTTCTTAAGATGTAGCTTTTTACACTAAGAGTCAGTTTCCTGAATCTTGGAATCAGAGTTGCCAAGCACTGCTACTGAAAATTTATAGAAACTGTAATAAAATGTTCAGTAGTTTGATGCTTAGACTGGGCAGTACCCAAGAGAAACTATATTTCTTTACTGTATGGTCAAAAAAGGTAATATTTAGAACAATTTTTTGTGAGTTTTTGAAATACTTGAGCAAATCATAGTAATTTGCATATTTTTCATGACACCAGCAGTGTTAACATCAAACTAGCATCAAAGCACTCACCTATTATCTGGTTGCAGACACAGTCAAGTAAAAAGATTTTGGTGATTGGTCAATTGGCAAAATGTTAGAGGTCTTAAAATCATTTGGGATTTTGCACTTGAGGTTTAAAATATCTCTTTTACTCATAATCTTTTAGTTGTATGTAAAAAGAATCTCATTCTGTTTTACCAGTATGTGAAAGAAGTGTTTGGCACAAAGTGGAACTCTGGCTCTCCCTAGCAACCATTTTTTCTTCACTTAAGTGTATAGTTATTACTTTTGATTCATTTTTTTAGATAAAATCGTGGCAGTTGGAAACAAAGGGGTTCACTGACAGCACCAAACAGTATGTTGTGTGGCGGCATTTTGAAAGGGTAGGTTTTAGGTATTTATTAAAAGTGAAGTAAGAAAATTAATTGAGGATAATTTAGTTAATAACTGTAAAATTAGTGTACTATGCAGGTGAAGATCAGTTCAGAAGAATTTGATACATGTCCACTGTTGGATATTATGCACTCATAAGTGTATCATTGTTGCCACTGTTGTTGCCATTACAATTGTATACATGCCAACTTTTTCCGAGTTAAAGACGTGAGATTTGAATAGGCAAATCTGTAACAGCGCTACCAAAATCTTGGCGACCAAAAAAAAAACCGTCCAGTTTTAAGATATTTGCACCCCCCCTTCACAATTAAATTCCTGCCTATGGGCCTGGAAAATATCATCATTTATTCATTTTACACATAGTTTTCACTTCTTACATATTTATGGAAATTGTGTCAAGCAAGGCAACAGCACCTCATATTAATCAATCAGGCGTGAGAATTCGGGCCGCAAGCATGAGCGGGCGTGAGATCGAAGTTTTCAACATGCAGGCAAGAGACTCACACCTAAGGCATGAGAGTTGGCAGGTATACAATTGTTGTCATGATTGAGTGCTGTTTTATAGTATTGAAAACATTTTGTTATTGTCATAATAATATATTCAGTAACAAAATTGCTCACAGGCATTTGTTTTGTTTAAAATCCTCTAGAAAACAGGAAAACCTGACATGGCTCTTGTGAACCAGTTTGTTGAGGACATGACTAAGAACATAAACCCACACAACTTGGGTGCTTTCATCAAATCATACATGAGGTTGGTGGTAAATATGCAAGAGACATTGTCCTGGTGGGGAGGGGGAGGAAAAATTTTTTTTTTTAGTTCTGAATTTCAAAAAGTTGGTAAATTTTAATGCTTCAGCTGCCATATTTTTGGAATTGCAAAATTGTGGCAAAGGGAAATCAAGTTCAAGGTAATCCTTGTCCTGCTAAAGATAATCTTGTACATGTAAAACCCAAAATTATCTCAGAGATTGAACCAGGTGTCCAAATACCAGTCTGTGGCCATTGATTTTGATGGTCTTGAAGAGTATAGTTCTTTAGTGTTAATAATATCTCTAAATTCAACAGATGAGAATTTCAAAACACTTGAAATTTTGATATTTTAGAATGTAACCCTTTCAACCCCAAACATGATGTTTGTATGGTTTGCTGCTCATTTTTCTTAAACTGTATCAAAACATTCTTTCTAAACAGTTTTGGAGAAATTTGGTTTCTGTACTTTGTTGTGGGTGTGATAAAGTTCTTTGTTCTCACAACCAAGCAAGTTAATCAGTATTGATAATGCACAGAGAAGATGCATGTGGGCTGAAAGAGTTAATTGTAGTTACTATGTCTTAACTCTAACGTTTTCAAACCAAGACATTTGGCACATATTTCTTCTTAAATTAGTGAAACAAGATAACAGTCTTGTTTTTACGCGTGTACTTCATAGTTCTCTAACAAGTATTGGGATGTGGCATATGAATTTTAAATTTATTATGTTTTCACCTGAAAGTCTTCTACTTGTGTACGTACCAGTAGGAACACACGGACAAATTCAAAATGACAGTTAGGAAAGTTAAATTTGCAATTGTATCACTCAATTATTTTGTGAGAATTATGTACATCTTTGTTTATTTTCCAACAGCCGACCTGATCTGGATAAAGAAGTGAAAGAAAAGAAGATCAAGTGAGTTTAATGTTGGAGTGTGACCAGTACTAGTAATGGCGTTAAAGTAACTGACAACAGCGAAATATTCTTAACTTGAGTTTGATATGAGATTAGTTTCTCCTTCAGTTCATACAGTTTTAAACAAAAGTTCTGCAAGTATCCACATGACACACATCCCCCTGGCTCAACGTGATAATACTTTATAGATTGCTGCTAACTATATGTGATACTGGTAAACTGAAATGAGTCAGTCGTGTTTTTCTTACTGGAAATAATATGATGAAAACAACCCCCTCGTTGAATCGATGTAATTTTACTGTACTCTTTACAGGGCCCAAGCAATGGTTGTGACTGGAGAACATTCCCCTCACCTTATTCCTTCGGAGGCGCTGTTCCATCATCTCAGTGAAATTGACAGGGTGAAATACAGCATCCTGAAACCAGACTGTGGGCCCAGTGTTCTTGAGGAGAAGGTAAGGCAGTGACATGCAGAAATCGCTTTAAGGGATCATTTGTGTTCTTTCCCATGTCCTTTTTTTTTTGAACAGTAAAAATTAATAATTACCAGCGTTAAGAGATAACATTTCAAAGTAAATCATTATCACTTCAACTTTTGGAAGTGGGGGTATTTTCTCGCAGGATATTCATAAGAGGCAGCTACTATCCTCGTTCAAGTTAATGTACTCTTTTGATTTTTGGGCTGAGAACGAGGCTAGTTGGGCTAATTCGAATACAGACAAAAAGTCTATTAAAATAGCCGCCATTTATGAATAGAGTCTATCGTGTTTCTATCATTTATTTTTTTCAGCTGTTTCGTACTTTTCTCTTATTATCTTAGGAATATGTTGCAAAATTGTATTTTACCATTTTAGTTCGTTTCGTAACGTTGATAGAGATTTGGATACGTGTCTACAGTAGGTGCATGGAAGTCCATTCAACAGCATTTGAGGATCCTACCATATTTCCCCTAGTTTTTTTTAGCAAGTTTTCCTGGGATTTTTTCGATCCCGAAATTGCTATTTTCATTTATTAAAATGTTTTGAGTAGCCTTAATGCCTGATGCCCTAATTTTGTGTTCCACAGCCTGATACCATGGCCGAGGGTCTGTTGTTGTTTATCCAAGGATGTGGGCTGGGTAAGCGATAACGTTCCTTCGTTTGTTCTGTTCATCCAGTCACTCTGTTCGTCCAGTCGTTTGGTTTAGCCTGTTCATTCAGTAATTTCGTTCACTCACGTTTTTGTTATTTCATTCAGTATTTTATTGATTCACATTTTATGTTCCAGTCCCCACCCTGAGAACTCGTTCCATGTCAAGGACAAGCTCCTTCGGATCAGGGTCTGGGTCGAGGACACAGTCCATGTCTGAAGACTAAGGATTTCATCAGTCAGCCCAGAGTTACGTTACCAACTACAGCCCTTGTTTGTGACACAATCAGTGCACTTGGACATTGAAAACGGACTTATGCCCGCTGTGATGCATGAAATCGTGAAAAGCGTTAATGTATGGAGATTGTGAAGCATCTGAGGAATACACTAGACTATTATCAACCCACGGTTTGCTGTCAGTGATTCTTGACGAATCTTGAATTAACCATTTTAAAGTCAAATTTACTGTATATTTACTTGCTCGGAATAATTTCTTCTGAAAGTTCGTCTTTGTTGTAAATGTAGGTTTTCTTGAAATGGGTGGTCTGAACATATGACTTAATTTTGTTAGCTCTTAAAAAATGTGCGTGTTATGGTTTTCTAAGTGGTTAAAATAAAGGATTGTAGAAAAACCCTTGTCTTTTTTCTTGAAACTTTAGTGTCTTTTTGTTGGGATGGGGAGGCTTTTTTCTGCAATTTTCTCTTTTTGTATATGGTCGCTCCCTTTTTCCTCTATTTTTCCCCCCTCAGTTTCCCCCTTTTCTCGCCGGAGATCGAGAGCCTGTGAACGTAGCAGTTGATTCCTTTTAAAGAACAGTCTATCTCTGTTTCTAGGCGGTTGGGTGACACCGCTTCTTTTAACGACCCGGTCTTCACTCACAAAAATGCCGTGTCGAAAAACTGAAATATTTGTTTAAACTTTTAAATTCCTGTCAAAAATGTGGCTTTAATCCTTAATTTTGTGCTGTTATGCGCTATTATATCTTATGTGATTGTTCTTGCTGATAAAACGTGATTTTGCAATTACTTTTTAGTTTTCTGTTTTGCTACACGACGTTAGAAAAAACAATTTTGTGGTCAATGTAATACGATACTTGTACCAATGTATGCTGTCGACAGTTTGTCTCAAACATTGCATTACGTTCAACGCATTTCTTTTCTGAAATCTGTAGCCTCGCTTTTAAGGGCGATTTACATGGATCCCAGACCTCCTATATTTCCTTTATTGTTATAGGATTCCTATAAAACTCCTATTTTTCAGGAAAACCTCCTATATTTCCGATATCTGAGCCACATTTTCGTCAAGTATATGTTGAAGATACTGCAGATTCAAATCTTGTGCTGCCTTTTAAAGTAGCAAAGTTCTCCGGTTTGCCTGCGGCTAAATATTTTTGTCCATGTTCGTAAATTCTTGAAATCAAAAACTACAACGCGCTTAACTTCCGTTTTTCCCAAAGACAGCAGCCAAGTGTGTTGTTACAGTGTGTTTCTCAGAATGATGAATCCACCAAAACCCAATTGATCTGAGCCATGAAAGTTGTTAGTTCGCACTACAGTTACGCCCTTTGTGACCATTAAAGAGACATTTTATGCCATTTTCTTGGGTAAAGTACCAGAATCGTTTACAATGAGATCATCTAAAGTTGCATATCTGGTTTCTGAAGCAAGTAGCCCGTTCTTTAAGCAAGTTCTGGCAGATGATTTAAGAAAGTCGTAGACACTATTTACTCTTCAGTATGACGAAACAAACGCCCAAGTGAACAAGCAGCTTGATATCAAGATTCGGTATTGGTCCCTTACTCACACTGAAGTTGTTGTGCACCATCTGCAAACCTGTTTTATGGGCCATGCAACAGGTCAGAGTATAGCTGATAAAATACCGGCATCAATCCAAGATAATGGATTAGCCTTGGAAAAGCTTCTGATGCTTGAAAGTGATGGACCGAATGTCAACAAGACAGTCTGGAGAATTGTGAATGACACTCTCGTGACCCTACCTAAGAGGAGCCATGGTTTCGTTGACATTGGTACCTGTAATCTTAATATTTGTCACAATGCCTTCGGTAAAGGCCTCGGCGTGTTTTCAGATGACATTTCAGATTTTGTTATTGACCTGCACTTCTGCAGCACGCAGAAAAGACTGAGACTACAGCATGAATTTGGTTTAGCTCCACACAAATTTCTCAAACATGGTGAGAGTAGATAGCTTTCCCTTCTCCCTGCAGTAGTGCGAGCTCTTGAGCAATTCCAAGCTCTAGAATGGTACGTTCTTGTAGACCTATCATGGAAACCAAACACATACTGTACGCCAATCACATACACGACATGAATCGGTTCCATCAACGATGCATGCGAACAATTCTTAGAATCGACTGGCGGGACCATGTGACTGACGACGAAGTATGCAAAC